>CAJQUW010008954.1:0-99472 GCA_907163375.1 Prostheceraeus crozeri | reverse complement strand
TTGTCTTCTCTACTAGATCACCGAGTGAAAAGACAATCTTTTATTCACTTTCACGGTTCATTCCCTCAACTATTACAAGCTTTGCATGCAGCAGTGTCTCTGTACTTTTGTTTGACGGAGACAGTTGACATCAAGACAGTGACAGCTATGCACGAGGATGAATAATTTGTTTGTATTATATATCGGGTGTAGTTATAGGCCTGAGTCTGGAGTACTGTCATTTGATAGGACGCCGACTCCAGCAAAAATGATAGGACTCCGGGACTCCGACTCCGCATCCCTGGTATCTGCATAAGATGGTAATTTTGATTCAATATAATATCATCGCGACTGCGGCAAGAAATCCATCTTTGTGAAAGTTCAATTTGCTAATCAATGCATTTCAGAACAGCTTGATTTTGTTGATTCCCGGTCGGAAATTAGAAAAGTAACGATTCAGAAAGTTGGATGGAAGTCTTAACCCTAACTCATATTCAACTGGTACCCAGTTCATCGTAAATCACATCAGAAATGTTTCTACGGTGACTCACGAATAATCCTACAGTTTCTAATCCAGATCCAACCAAACCGGGTGACAAGCATCGAAATGACATTTTCCGGTTAACTACATGTAATAAACTGACAATTTCTGCATCGACAGAATATTTGAATATAGAGAAGAGAAGTTCTGACGTATGTTTTCAATGAAGTTATAGAAGATGCAGGAATCTGTCGGCAACTTATGTCCGAATTTCTTTCTGTGAATTTTCAGTCTTCTCTTGATCTACTACTGTTTATATTTTTCTAATAATATATCAGTAGTGCAATAATATCGTTTTTCTTGAGACAATACCGCAACATGCGTCTAACTTCAGTGGAAAATCAATATTGCAGTAGAAAAGGTAATCTGAAAGAGATATGTTCGTACAAAGCATAAATATTCTTCTTTTTTTTGAAAAAAGTACGGCACCCAGGCGAACTGGCTCTCTGCATTGTTCCATGAAACATAAAGTTACTACATTAACCAAGTGACACCGAAGTTTCACCATTTGAATGTTCTTTTCAAAAGCTGTCATCCAAGAAGATACGAGCAATTTCCAACTGCATGAGCCGGCAAAAAAACTACCGGCACTTATTTTACAATTGGTGCTGCTTCAGTATCTCTAGGTGTTGGCAAAAATTATTGGCAATTATGCTGAACATTCTAATTGCAGCAATTTGTAATTGTTCTATCAAGTTCAATAATCATTTGACATTCGCAATCAATAACTTGAAATTCCAGGCCTATATATAATTGCGTAATAATTCATATTTCGAGTATGACCGAACACCGTTCTCTTGAGCAAGTTTATGAATTATGTTAGCGAAAATCGAGCAGCTCTCACGAGTCACGACACGAACGCGACTGTGGTCCTATAACTAACACGACATGACACGCATATTCCTCTCCCTGAGAATTCTATCACAGATGTCATTATATAAGGTTCACTAGGTGACATGCCACGCTCAATCACGCGTAAATTGCGCGTAATTACACATGACCCCAAACATCCGTGGCTATGCGTGACATTGCTGCAACATCTGTCGGCAGTCCTGTTATATAGACTTTGCGTCTCATGTGTCTGCATGTATCAGAGGCTAAACAAGGTGATAGGACCTCAATTTCATGCTCAGGGAAGACAGAACATGCTTAGCGGTTCATCCGTGGTTCAAGCGGCAACGCAGACAACTGTAGACGACGCGCAAACTATAAACGCTCGCCCGCGCGTATTCATGAACATTTCCCATGTTTTAACAGCATCAGATCAAGTGATTTCTGACTCTTAGTGCAGCGCGTATGTACGAGGGTAGAAGAATAGAATGTCCTTAAGCACGGATGTTTGGGGTGCTCCGTAATTACGCGTGAATCACGCGTGGCATGTCATCTAGTGTTGTAAATTGTTTAATAAAACAGGCGGTTAGTAAATTGATCAATGTTAGTTAATTGTTAAGCATGCGACGATGACACAGCCTATCAGGATAGCGAGCCATTCCCCCTTTCTCACTATAAAAGAGATCCTGTGTCATGACGTCTTAGCATTTGGCTTGTAAGTAGCTAACGGGTGAGTCTGTCTGTATTTGCGTGATTAGCTGCATATTTCACTGCAAAATGAAACGTTGTCGACAGAAAAACTTTTAACACCGATGACAAAATCATTTTATTTGATTTATTGCGAAGTACAAAACAATCGTCGAGAATAAGCGCACGGATGCAGTTGTATCACATGAAAAATATGAAGCTTGGAGGAAAGTTACAGAAGACTTTCCATGTCAAATCCATTACCTAAGAGAAGTGCTGACGAGATGAGAACGTTTAGGAACAACTCAAAAAAGGCTGGCTAAAAAGGATCCTGCGAAGAAGCGGCGGGAATCATTCAAAACGGGAGGAGGGTCGCTACCACCACCTATCACTGATGTCGCAGCCAAATACTATAACTATATAACCAACAACTGCATCTCGTTATAATCAGGGATGCGGAGTCGGAGTCCTATCAACCCACGGAGTCGGAATCCTATCAACCCCCGGAGTCGGAGTCCTATCAACCCCCGGAGTCTGAGTGGGGGTCCTATCAACCCCGGAGTCGGAGTCCTATCAACCCCCGGAGTTGGAGTCCTATCAACCCCCAGAGTCGGAGTCGGAGCCCTATCAACCCCCGGAGTCGGAGTCCTATCAACCCCCGGAGACGGAGTCCTATCAACACCCGGAGTCGGAGTCCTATCAATCCCAGGAGTCGGAGTCGGAGTCCTATCATCCCACGGAGTCGGAGTCCTATCAACCCCCGGAGTCGGAGTCCTATCAACCCCCGGAGTCGGAGTCCTATCAACCCCCGTAGTCGGAATCGGAGGCCTATCAACCCCCGGAGTCGGAGGCCTATCAACCCCCGGAGTCGGAGTCCTATCAACCCCCGGAGTCGGAGTCCTATCAACCCCCGGAGTCGGAGTCCTATCAACCCCCAGAGTCAGAGTCGTAGTCCTATCAACCCCCGGAGTCGGAGTCGGAATCCTATCAACCCCCGGAGTCTGAGTCGGGGTCCTATCAACCCCCGGAGTCGGAGTCCTATCATCCCCCGGAGTCGGAGTCCTATCATCCCCCGGAGTCGGAGTCGAAGTCCTATCATACCCCGGAGTCGGAGTCGGAATCCTATCAACCCCCGGAGTCTGAGTCGGTGTCCTATCAACCCCCGGAGTCGGAGTCCTATCAACCCCCGGAGTCGGAGCCCTATCAACCCCCGGAGTCGGAGTCGGAGTCCTATCAACCCACGAAGACGGAGTCGGAGTCCTATCAACCCCCGGAGTCGGAGTCCTATCAACCCACGGAGTCGGAGTCCTATCAACCCCCGGAGTCTGAGTGGGGGTCCTATCAACCCCGGAGTCGGAGTCCTATCAACCCCCGGAGTTGGAGTCCTATCAACCCCCAGAGTCGGAGTCGGAGCCCTATCAACCCCCGGAGTCGGAGTCGGAGTCCTATCAACCCCCGGAGTCGGAGTCCTATCAACCCCCGGAGTCGGAGTCCTATCAATCCCCGGAGTCGGAGTCGGAGTCCTATCATCCCACGGAGTCGGAGTCGGAGTCCTATCAACCCCCGGAGTCGGAGTCCTATCAACCCCCGGAGTCGGAGTCCTATCAACCCCCGTAGTCGGAGTCGGAGGCCTATCAACCCCCGGAGTCGGAGTCCTATCAACCCCCGGAGTCGGAGTCGGAGTCCTATCAACCCCCGGAGTCGGAGTCCTATCAACCCCCGGAGTCGGAGTCGGAGTCCTATCAACCCCCGGAGTCGGAGTCGGAGTCCTATCAACCCCCGGAGTCGGAGTCGGAATCCTATCAACCCCCGGAGTCTGAGTCGGGGTCCTATCAACCCCCGGAGTCGGAGTCCTATCATCCCCCGGAGTCGGAGTCCTATCATCCCTCGGAGTCGGAGTCGAAGTCCTATCATACCCCGGAGTCGGAGTCGGAATCCTATCAACCCCCGGAGTCTGAGTCGGGGTCATATCAACCCCCGGAGTCGGAGTCCTATGAACCCCCGGAGTCGGAGCCCTATCAACCCCCAGAGTCGGAGTCGGAGTCCTATCAACCCACGAAGACGGAGTCGGAGTCCTATCAACCGCCGGAGTCGGAGTCCTATCAACCCCCGGAGTCGGAGTCCTATCAACCCCCGGAGTCGGAGTCGGGGTCCTATCAACCCCCGGAGTCGGAGTCCTATCATCCCCCGGAGTCGGAGTCCTATCAACCCCCGGAGTCGGAGTCGGGGTCCTATCAACCCCCGGAGTCGGAGTCCTATCATCCCACGGAGTCGGAGTCCTATCAATCCCCGGAGTCGGAGTCCTATCATCCCACGGAGTCGGAGTCCTATCATCCCACGGAGTCGGAGTCCTATCATCCCACGGAGTCGGAGTCGGAGTCCTATCATCCCACGGAGTCGGAGTCGGAGTCCTATCATCCCACGGAGTCGGAGTCCTATCAATCCCCGGAGTCTGAGTCCTATCAAAATGATAGGACTCCGCATCTCTGGTGATAATGGTACACGTTTACTAAGTAATTATTCAAGAATTGTGTTTGTTTGGTGTCGATACATCCTTAAAAGAATCTTGAAATCTAATTATTAGCTATTATTAACAATGAGGTGGTGACAAGCATGGGGAATAGGTTGAACTCTGTATTCTTGCGTAAGTGTGACATCAAAGAATAAGAAACTTGTAACCCAGAGGCAAATGCGTAGTACATAAAACGTTGGCATTTTAGCTTTATCTATCTATGTCATCGCATGATGCTACTTGCCAGTTTTTGTCGCTCAAAGGACTCCTAGTTGAAGACAACTGATGCAATCATTTTCCTGAATCTTTCTATTTTGCTTGAGTTTGGTTTGTCAGCGCCGACGCAGCAATCATTGCCATTGTGAGCCTGTTCTACTTCTTTCATGTAGATCCCTTTTGTTGTTTTGATAAATGAACATGATGCTGATTTGAAAATCAATTCAATGAGTATTTGGAAATGAACTCTTGAGCGAATCTACTTATCAAGAGAAAGATGGTTTGAGAAATTCTTCTTTGTTTTACTTTCTTGATGCAGTACATGGATATTTTTTTACAGAGATACTCGTACAAATTTGACGAACATTTTCATCAATTTTCCATTTTCAACACAAGATCATTTCGAGCGCAATGAGGCCTCAATTTCCATCATTCTGGGAACCCAAGAGTAAAGAAATTGACCATGAATGATCAATTGCGGTTTTCATGGAAAAATTCTGCCTAAGTATATGACCACATCATGTCATGGCAAGTCATATACATGCAAGCTTACATGTATGTACATGTAAATATGTAACCTACTTCAACCACACGATTGATCTTTCTATGATAAAACTGTGCTATCATCGACTTTGATATAGACCTACCGTAAATGTCTATCTGATAGCTTGCTTAATTAGCCTTTTAAACTATGCTTTGATTACCTGTGGCTTCCTTGTTCATTTAATCCATTAAACTACATCTAATACGTATTGTGTTAAACAGAATTTTGTACATACAGTAGAATTCGCATATATCGGCTTCGGCTATATCGGCGGTTTCTTTTTGTTCCGGCAGAATTTCCTATCTTTTCCATATAATCGAGTTCGCTTATATCGGCTTCGGCTATATCGGCGATTCGCCTATATCGGCGCATTTTCGCTGTCCCTGACAGAAAAAATTCGTTTATAACGGCGGATTTCCTGGAAATCCTCAAGCGATGTGTTTTGCCTAGAAGAGTCACTAGAATGACAGTATATGTGGACGCGGATGGCTGTAGATTCTGCTGGGACTATCCGATTCTAACTATTCTAGTGGCATGTGAAAATTTAGATCTTCTACAATTCATCTCGATCATGTTTGGGGGCTTGACCAAAATTGTAGAATCTAGCAGCCGAGGAAAGATAAGTAGGCTTGCCACTGTATCTCACTGATAATTCTCACATAATTAGTCTTTCATTCGACGTGATGGTTGCATTTTTAACGCCTTCACCTACGATGCTATTGTCAGACCTGACTTAGTGACTGTTGCGTCATCAAAGGAGCACAAGCCACCGTCGAAAACATTGTTGAGTTCGATGCATGTCCTCTCTCTAGACAGAAAGCGGCTCGCCACCCCATCCATCATGGTTTCGCCTGCACGTGACTCTTAGCAGCGTCTTGATTGACTTAGATTGGCTGGCTTCGCCTGCACGTGACTCTTAGCAGCGTCTTGATTTATGCATACTCTTCTTTGTTTTGTGCTTCATATAGCAGGTAAGCATGTAGGCTTGAAGAAGCTTCAATCTTCTTGATTCAAGAAGCATACTCAGTTTTTGACTAACATAGTGATATCCGGTTTGCGATACTTACGTTGCAAGCATCAGTTCAGAAAGGCACAATTTTTAGATATCTATTGATTACATAGACACAATTACATGTACATGTACTGTACATGTTGGACAATAAGTCAATATGTACATGTGTTTAAGTATAGCAACGCAATAATTCATGAGTCAAAACACGTATATACATTGTATGATGCATGGCATGATCTCAGAGCTCGTGTGGATTTCACAGGACTTCAAAATTCAGGGAGTTCGCATATATCGGCGGTTCGCGTATATCGGCGGTTTTCGTCTGTCCCTTGAGGCGCCGATATATGCGAATTCTACTGTATCATTTTGCGTGAAATAAAACAAATAATAAATGAAAAAATGCAATGCATGAAACAAATACTTGTACATCGCTTATGCTGTTAAATTGGTAGCCTACAACGATTCGTAGATAACTTGCTATAGCTTCTTGCCTTGATAGTTAAAAACTTCGGCCTATATTGTTTATTCTACTATTAGGCTGCATGTATTAGAAATAGAAAGATATCGGTATCATTTAATGCAGTGACATTCTTTGATGATTGCTTCTTACGATTAGTAAAAATATCGTTCTATCTACATTTGTGCTAGTTTCATCTTATACGAGGCCTATGTTATGTGTGTTTCGTTTCTCAATCAGATATATTGTAAGGAATGTAGCTTAGTCATGCATGTTGTTCTAATTAGGAAACTATTAGGCTGTAGACGTAAACAAGGTTGATGATATTAAGCCCAGAGA
This sequence comes from Prostheceraeus crozeri, assembly GCA_907163375.1. Taxonomy (NCBI): domain Eukaryota; kingdom Metazoa; phylum Platyhelminthes; order Polycladida; family Euryleptidae; genus Prostheceraeus; species Prostheceraeus crozeri. The sequence continues at coordinate 92,354 of CAJQUW010008954.1, read as the reverse complement.
TAACCTATGCCAATAATTAAAACTTTTAGCTGAATATCTACATGGCCTCAATTCCGCAATAATAAATTCATGTAATAAATAGCAATTAATATGAACATTAGATACATATTAATTGGATGGCAATATGTACAATGTGGTATGATTCAAAATATCTTCGCGCAATTTTAAATCTCAATCAGAATTACAAGCATATTCTGGAAATTGTTGTTCCATTTCATTAGAGAAATAGCCACTCTTGGGTCCAATCTTGGGGGATGCCCAAGATCTGACCCAAGACTAATCTTGGTCTTGGGTCTTGGGGGCACACCAAGATTGGACCCAACCTTGGCTGGAAGCTTTGATTTTGAATTTTGAAGAAACAATTAGCCAAGATTGCCATCAACAAACAGATGGCCTACATTCCAGTCCTACAAACGTAAACAAAGGCGAATTCTATCGTTGAAGTTCCTAAAAGAACAATGCAATAAAAAAATAAATGTTCCTTGTTTATACTCGGAAGCACATTCGGTGAAACACCGTTCTTCCATGTGACCGAGTTCCATTTATCCCACTCTCATTCTTTTTGTGCTGAGTGTTTAGCAAGAACGCAGAGTGCACCTATTTTAAAAGTCTTAGGTTTGACCCGACCAAGGTTCGAACCAAGGTCTACCGGACGCAGAGCGAACGCTCTACCACGAGGCCACAGCGCCGGCAATCAAAGTTTTCAGCGTTTTTTCTTCTCCATGATGCAAATGAGACACTTCCTATCAGCTGGGGGTCTCCGTGGCACATTGGTTAAGTGCTTGGCCTAGCGATCTACTGGAACAGAGGTCGAGCCCCGTGAGTGTCATGGGCAGTCATCAGGACTAAAAGATCACAGCGTTCCAGCTTAAGTCTGACTACGTCTGTCGGCACCGTCCAAGCCTCCAGTACGAGATAGAAGTGACGCCAACCCATTCATCACTTCCTATCAGCTACTTCCATTTTCAAATTAGTAGCACGTTATCATGACACTCTACTTCTTTGCAAATTGTCTTAATATTGCTCCGAAGCAGATGTGAACCGCGATGCGTTGCCATCAACAAATTTGGTAGGCGAAAATTTTGACATTTTGTATAAAATTACTCATGTAATGACGAACATGATTGCCTGAATTTTATCTTGTTAATCAACGAAATTTTATAAATTTGCTGAACAATTGACACCTACACGTTCTCACAGGCAGTCTGAAAGTGCACCGGATCACATTATTGAATCGCCCACATTTCATTTAATGGTATTTATAAATTTACCAGTTGTCTAAGCTATTCCACGACAACTAGCTTTAAAAAAGCAGCCTCATATTTTTTTAAATGCTCGTCAACATCTGGATGTTTGATATTTTCGTAACACACATTGTAGTGTGATTGACATTTGTCATCAGCAGTTTGTTTTTGATCAAAAATTGCTATAAATTCAAATTGATGGTGGTTTGTTTTCATTTTCAACACAGCAGATAAATATCAGCTTTGATTAAATACCCTGTGGGAACGCATCTTGCGAATATCAACAGATTATCTGGTAGCGATTTTGTGGATAATTTTTTTAAGGTTCATTTTCGTGTAAAAACTATCTCCGCATGTGAAAATGGTCATCATTTATCGAAAAACATGTGTAAAATTAAAAAACTACAGTTGGCGAAAAAGTTGCTATAATTAGTTGGTAGATATTTGTTTACTAATGCGAGCTGATTTTTCGCCAATCGGCGAAATCGTGGATATTGTAGCAACTAATTAGTGGTAAGTAGTAATGTTCGTATATTACCTTCAAATGAAAATGTATTGTATACTCAGTCTGATCTGATAAAGAGGGATCTTTTTTAATTCACGAAGGCTTAAACTAAAAAAGTATTTATCTTCCATAAATGTCGCAGTAAATACTATGATATTATTCAAATATTTGTCATTGTTGTAAATTATTGAATGTCAAGAGATATCATGAAAATTGATATAAACGGATTCTCTATATTCTTATTATTATCAAAGAATGATAGTCTGCACTTATTTCTTAGATAAGATAAGCCATATGTGGGTGATGGTGAGGAGGTGAGGGAGAAAATAGAGCCTCGGCTGTAGAGGCGGATTACTAAAGAAAATAAGAGAGAAAGTCAGAAGTAAAAGGTGGCATACAGAGCGCGAATTCGCGAATTGTCGCCGGCGACCTTCGCCAGCGAGTATGCTAAAAATTATTACTGAACTATTGCATGATAATATGTAACTGATTATCTGCCAGCTTTTCGCCAGATTCGTTCCCACAGGGTAAGAGCATGATTTGACTGTCTCAGTTTTTTTGGAATTCGTATAGCCGCTTTCTTATTTGCTATATCCACTCCTAAACAAGACAATTTCAGTGAAATGATGTTTGTAGGAATGTCGCGTTGACACAGAATAAACAATATTTGCACAATTTACATGTACAATGAATAGCAATAAAAGACGTCGAATCATGCTGAAGCATGGAAAATGACATAATAACACCGGCTTGACGCCTAGTACTTATTTTTAATTGTTCCTTAGCGATTGCCTTGATCACTTTCCGGCTCATTCGTGATAATGAATTGATGTCTAGTAGATTATTCATCAGTGAAATAATCGAATATTTTGTGTCGAGAGGCTCCAGACACTTTCGATTTCGGTGAAATGTGCAATTACAGTCCGCTTCATAATTTGTTGTACAATGGAAAATATTTTTTCAATCTTTTCTTATCGCATTAAATGTGAAATGATAACATGGCGCCGTAAATGTGCTCTGTTCACTGCTGAGACATTGATTTGAGGAGCAGCTGGAGCAGGAATCTCCTTCACCTTATTGACTAAATGTTGTGACAGAAATCGTGTGTTTATCATAAAAGAAACTGGACATCTTTCGAAAAGTCATCAAATAATGAGCATTGATTTCAGGTTGTCACAACAACAGTTCTTTCTCAAGAAGCGTGATTTCACATTTCGTGTCACTTCGATTTATGAGAGAAGATTATTTGCAGAATAAACGTCCTTAAAGAAGAAAACAAAAATATTCCTTTGTAGAAGGATTTAGTTGTTTCTTTAAAATTCTGCCTATGAAATCTCATGCGTCACTAATCCACGTAGTGAATAGTTCAAATTCGCTTGCGTCTTCTTCCATTTTCAAAGGACAGAAATTCGATAACTGAGAAGTCTATGTGACAAACTTCAAGCAATAAAGGGTTTAATTATCGTTCAATAGGCCTACTTGGAAGTTGCAATCCTCCGATTAATGCTTTACTTTTCAATATATTCTCATCTCAGCTTCTTCACACCGACTGTCAACTGATGCTGAATGCAATGTGAAGAAAAATGCTGATAATTGATGCACTCATCACATTTCACAGGAAAAGGTTTTAGAAAAATATTGAACTGATTAGAGCTTCTTGCCAGGCAGCACACATTGACAGAACAACATCAGTTAACAACCTGTTTCTTGAATTTCTTGAATTACTTGAGTGTTCTGGAGTTCTGGAAAGGAATTTCAGACAATCACAAGTCTGTTGCTTTGGTATAACTTTGGTTTGTAAAGCGAACATTGAATTCAGAAGAGATTCTGGATGATATTGTCAAAGGCTTTAATGCGATCGATTCAAGGTGTAGAAAATGGCGATCTTTCTGCTTTTAAGAGGATCGACGTGGAGAATAGAAGTCGACTGTTGGATAGAAATGAGAGGAGGGGAAGATTGCAGAAAATGTTTTCATCTTCGATGATGTTGATTTTCAAGCATATGTACTTTATCGTAGATATTCATCTGGTCATGACGCGGAAATACTTGTGTTTCTGCTTACATTAGTGTAAATTGATTTTTGGTCTGAAGGACCATCAATAACTCTACGTCGCCTGCGGTCTAATAAAGCTTAAAGCCCTAAAGCGGCGTTCTCCAGGCATTCCTTTCCATTTCCAAGTCTGTCAATTTGCCAAAATACAATGTCAATTGACTGCCGGGCTTCTCTTCAACTAATGGTCGCTAATTGTAATTCAATGACTAGGAAACATTGATGAAGACGGCACGCTGTGTCGCTTGAGACGATAAAGGCAATCATCACGTGGCACGCGCCAAACTGACAGCTGAAATACTTCTGGCAAAGGCGCGTCGTCAGTTGTTGCGCAATCGCTATTGCAATGTGCAGAGTACGCGTGTAGAAATGTTGATGACCTGTCAGTGTAATGTGGGGCGGCGAAGCGTGAAGCGTCAGGGGTTTGGGGGCTACGTGAGGGGATCCTGAGCCAACGCAGGAGCGATACCACGGATGGGGGAGAGAAAAGTCCGCGTGCTGATAGCGTGACACCGTCAAGTGGTCGCTTTGCTTCACTGCATTCAAGACCGCTACACAATCAGCAGATGGCTGATGAATGCTTAATTGCTAATGCAGCCTCTGTACCGATTTCGAACGGTTGAGGCAAACATAATCGATTGAAGACCAATTAATTATTCTCTGCTTGTCGCTGACAGAATAGTGCCCGCAGTCACAGATCGAACGGAAACAATATCGAGTGTTCATCTGTCAGCCTGCGATCACATTATCAAAACAATAAGCTTTAGTAAGAGAATCGGGACTATTGACCTCAACATCCACTCTCTACATTTAGCCCTCAGGCTCCACAGTTAATGGCTGTACGTCAAACATAAACTTGCCTAAGACAGAATCATGTAATTGTCCTTCGATCTTTTAATCTGACTGATTTTGACCTTATCAGTGAAAAAAGATGAATGAATGACTTCAGCTTGCGGCGATAGTTTTTGCAGAAATGGCAAGTAATCAAAGATAATCGCTCTCTGTATCAAATGGCGTGTTGACCATTGACTGCTGTCAGATCTTAAAAAAATGATTTGATTTTTGTCTTGATGTTGGAGACAGTAAAGCTGCACGAGACAAATACTGATGCTTATCATTGTGAGAGTTTCCAGTGAAATTCGCAAGTCAGAAACTATCGTCAGATGTTCATATTGATGTCATTTCTTTGTATTCCAATATCGAAGAGTTCTGCTGAAAGTTGAGTGTGCTATTCTCATACGATGATGAAAGCTATGCCACCGCTCATTTGTAATAGAATTCTCACTGATTTGAATGATGAATTGAAGAAACTCTGATGTGGACTGATGACGATCTTCAATAAGTGTACAAATGCGATTCTGTTACAACCATTAGAATAACCAGCTCTGAAGGGATCTCAGTATAGTTTCCTCTTGACAACGAATTAAAAGTGATCAGCTTTGGCCCAATATCTGGCAAAAGTGGAACTCTTAAGACTACTGTTTTAACACTGGCATTACTTATTCTTGCTGTTACTACACTTGCTCCACGAAACGCCGGATGCACTGTCCACTAGTGAAGATTGAAGGTACAATGACAACCAATAATAATTATGAGAATTAAAAGAAAATGGATCATATATAAAGCAACATGAAATTGATGGACAAAATGGGGAAATTGATGTTGGAAGTATAAAATTGAGATATAATGACGATCTACTACATAAAACATAATTGAACAAATGTTACACACTATAGCTTGAATACTGTTTCTTCACTTGAATCTGTTTGTTATCGCAAGTTTGACAGTCCTGAAATTTATCTCAACATTTCCTACCTTGTTCTTCATTTGTGTTCATCCAATTCACATTAATTTGATCTGCTGTCATCCACTTCTATTCTTCTATCTGACAAGACCCGGAGGCAGCGTTCGACGAAGCTGACTTTATCGATGACGCTGCCACTACCTTTTGGATGTAGATCAATATAATCATTTCATGAACGTCTACTCATTGTTTTCAAATCTGATCTTCGCATGTGCATGTACGTGTATCAAATGAAAATAGTCAATGAATCTTTACCTGATTAGGTTACTAGTCCGGGAGCTAGCGTGAAGTTGTGCAGGGAACGAGGTAGTACATAAAACTTTCACATAGCATAGTACACCTCTAACCTACTGCAAAACTTCGCGTCTGCCGGATCAGATCATTTGCTTTTCAGAAATAGAGAGGATAACAAAATCCTATGTATTTCCAGTGGTAAAATTGTGACATTTAAGGTGTTGACTTCATTTTTTCGAATTTTTGCTCATAAAAGTTACACAAATTAGTATTTTGTTGAACTGGTTATTATAGAAATCATCTACAGATCATGATCTTTCAAATGAGTTATCATTCAGTGACAGAGGATGAAGTAAAGTGTACAAACAGACACTTTTCGTTGGTGTAACTGCAAATTTTGACATAGAAATTTCAGGAAAATTGTTGATATACTTTAACGAAAAGTGTCTGTTTGTACACTTTACTTCATCCTCTGTCACTGAATGATAACTCATTTGAAAGATCATGATCTGTAGATGATTTCTATAATATGTGTTCACATAATGCATATGTGTTCACAGCATTGCTGCCAACTCCATTTCAATTGCTCACAATATTGTCAACATAGATTTTTTCGGGGAACGATGTAGGACATTTTCAGGCGCTTGCGCCCTCAAAAATTCATGTCAATGTTATATTGTTGTATATGTCTATCTAGTCAATGCTATAGAAAATTCAACATTTGTCATCGGCGCATCTAGACAAGCAGTATCAAGTTGCCGATCAGGTTCCGAGTGTGTTACTATGGGTGGCCTGGTGTTGCGAGTAGCATCCTCGATTGTGGCATGCTACTGGACCTCTTAATTCTGCTACTGGAGTTCAACAAGGAGATCCGCTTGGGCCGTAGAATACTCGTAGTTGACCAAACGACTGGAGATCATGTTGATAACGAGCAAAGTAAAAGGGTACTTCCCATTTGTTTTACAGTAGAAGTTCTATTAATAAAATCAAGTTTCTAAATCGTGACAAGTACTTCGGCGTCCCGCGCCTTCTAGGCCGATAGAACTAGGTGGACGTATTAGATAATGGACAATTCCCTTTGTGATCACCGTTGCAAACAGTATGAGGTGTTTGTGATCAAGCTGCCGCACAATTCTAAGATTCTGTGTGCAAGGATGTGTGCTAAGTTGCATTTTCTTCGCTCTCTCTAACAAGTATGGTCATTCTGTAAACAACAGGGGAAAGATTTCACCAAAACACATTCATGAGTGAAAAAGGAGAGATCTCACGACAGAGGGGAAATCAACAGGAGACTGTTGCAAAATACCATATTTTTGCGTGAATATAGTGCAATTCTTTTCGAAAACTTCGGTATTATAAATGGTAATGGCGAAAAATGAAATTTTACTTATAGACTTTCATGACTTCATTACCGTAAAAAAATGAAAAACAATGGAATTCTTCAACAAGTGAAAGGGCAATCTTATTAATAATCTTATAATAATCTTATTAATTATTCTTATAATTATTAATCTAAAAACAATAAACGGTGCAAAACAAAAGAAATGTTAGTCTGATATCATAGTCAAACGAAAGGTCAGGTCATAGCCACTACGGGTACTGTCCCATGCACAGAATTAAATATTTTGTTTATCTGCTTCGCTTTGCTAGAAGTGTGATTAATACGAAATGGACGGCACATTGAGGAACATGCTCAGAAGTTTTCTGCATAATGTTGACCCTTCCGATCATTATTAAAAATGTAGCAGGCGTACGAAAATTAGTTCACTTGATGTTTTCACATCCTCTCCTCGGCATTTCTCACTGTATAGTGCATACATTGAATCGAAGCCACGCATGGATGTGTGTTTTGGTGTGTGCGACGTGATATCACAACACGCACGCATCTCTCACTGGCTCTGGTGTCCTCTGCTGACAGCTTATTGTTTGCCATTTCCAATAGTAAGCGACACACGAATTATCCATTCGAGAAGTAGCAAGTTGTCTAATTCGGTAATGTTAATGTTTCAATATTAAGGTTAGATACAATTCTTCCTTTCTAGGAAACCGAGGAGCGCGCAGATGAATCTAATTCTGTGGTCCCATGTGTTTTCTTTTTTTTTAATGACTAGACGCGACAAGTATATTTCCTATTGTGCGATGCATCTCAACAAAATTTTGCGTGAATTTGGGGTGCGTTTTATACATGGGGGCGCATTATACACGGAAAAATACGGTGGATTCACTAGAAAGTTCCGCCACAAGCGCAAATCATTAACACTAGAAAGACTGAAAAATCAAATTATCATTAAAGAAAGCGTTTGCTCCACCTTCATTACCACATGGTCAGTCAAATACTCAAATCTCTCCAAAACCATCAGCGTAAGATAAAGATTGCAGAGTGTCAGTTCGCCTGGTCAATGAATAGAAAGATATCCTCAGAATTGAACAATTGAAGCACAAAGTTTTTGTTAAGGTCTGAGGACATCTTTCCCCTCGTAAAGTTTGTGTTATGATGACTTGAGATTCCGAGTAGTGTTGTTTAGTAGTCGGTTGTAGTTGGCGGAAAATTTCGCACCAATCACATTTCTAATTCTCAATATCATCTCCATTACTTAAAGTAAATGTAATGAGAATTATCAATAAAGTAAATATGCGTATAGAGAACAGTCTCATTTCACGTGTCACATGCTATTTTAAATGCGTACAGATTGACCTGAGCTATCATCTCTGGGTGAATATCATGCTTGAATTCAACATGTCCATATTAGGGCCTCACTTAAATCAGTTGTCCCCCTCCGTAACTTCGCAAGTATCCCTCAGAATCACGTGAAATTCACAGTGTGTCATATACAGTGTATAAACTTTCCAATAGCGATGTTCACTTTCTCCATCTCATTCAATCTCTTCGAGTGAGCCAAATCAAACCATTTCTTGGGAAAAGTTCCAAGAACGTAGGTCGAGGGATTTAGTATAGCGATGACTACAGCGACAGGGAGCTGAATCTCCTTCCTCCCAATGCGTTTAGGGTTGAATTAAAGTCCGATTTCTAATGCTTCGAAGTCTTTCATGCAGTTTCTCCCACGCAAGTGATCATGATGTATACGACATACAACCACTATCTGAAATCTGTTCTCCTGAGTTTGAATTCACAAACATGATCTCCCACCAGAAAGCCAGACCCCCATGCCTGCAACGAATCTACGCGTCTGCCGAGTTCTACGTGGCTCCTCTTCTTGTCAGACACGATAAAAAAAACACAGTGGGAAACAACCAGTTAATCCAGTGGTACGCAGATTGAAGCTTTTGGCAAGAATGAGATATTCTCTGATTAAGCGAGAAGTAGCCCTACTAAGCCCAGAGCGATGCGGCAACGTTAGGCATGGAATGCTTTCAAACCATGAACTCGGGTGAATGTCATGGTTCTGACTGGCAATGTGGGTAAACTTGATCACGATAAAAATTTTCCCCAAGTTACATTTCCAGACATAGGTACATGAACACATGAAGAAGTGACGTAAATAATCCCTGCCAAAAATAATCCCTCCAGACTTAGCGCTTTTCGCTAATCAGAGGAAATGTCAAAAATTTCAGTCTGCTTCTCATTGGGTTTGCATATATTTCCTTTGATCCTGTCCGATAGACGGAGGAACCAGGTGGAACTCGGTAGACACACAGATTAGTAGCAGTCATATGGCAAATTGCTTTGTCTCAGGTACATGCATAGCGTCCCTTTGTGCCAACTCCCAACAAAAGCTTGTTCAGGCGACATACTACTGATATATTCTTGCAAGTAGTCTATGCATTACGTGTGCTATGTTACTTTTGGAACGTATTGATTTTGTGAGAAGTCTTGCCATTCTACTGTTGTCATATGTACAAGGCCGCACGAATTTATGAAAGCCTTAACTGAAATTAAAAACTGTTGGGCCTGAAATATCAAGGGCTGTTTCTTACAAAATTAATGCTGCTTCCTAGGAGCATTTTTTATTTGTGGAACTTCCAAGTTGTCAGGCAGTCACAGACCAAAGCAGTGGCATCACATTTAAAAATAAATAAGTTGCTGAAATCACGAAAGTAAAATTCTAAGATTTGGTATTGACAAATATACACAATATACTACTCGCCTTTACACTTAGAATTGAAGCTTTTTACATCATTTTAAACATCGTTTGAGTCATATCAAAGCAGCATAAACTCTCTCCTCATCTCTTCATCAAGACTTTGATAATTGACTAATCATACACGGCTATGATGATGGAAATATTTGATCCGCAAATCGAAGGTACCACAACTCTACGTATAAGTACACAAGTACTCAGAGGACAGGAAAGTACTCCTTTAGATGCAGCAATCAGATGCAAAAATTCACCTTTGGAGGATTACAGCAAAACTTAAATCGATGTGTGATGTTTTGAAATATAAGTTTGAACCTTTTGATGCAGTATCATTAATCTTGTCAATTTTGACAGCAATGTATTTAGTGAAGCGTGAAATCATATTGGACATGGACCTATATATGGAAAGATTGTGTGCGCATAAACAGAGATGAGTGACGAGCCCCAGTCTTGCCTGTATGCCCATGTCACATACGTAAAGGAAGATCGGGATAAATGGGTTCAGGCTTTCTGCGGAGACGTCATAACCTGAAGTAATGAAGAAGATGGTTCGGTTGCGACAATCCTGAGAATGCTCAAACCGACTTCTTGAAACAGAGACGATAATATACGAGCCGATTCACATCCTCGACCGCTTATCTGCTTGTGAGCACATTTGTCATCTCCTGGCAGGTTAATAGGTGAGGCGCAGGTGATAGACGCATCTATCTTATTAAATAATGGTCCTAGGAAAGGTGTCCGAAAAAATAATAAAAAAATGAAATTATAAAAAAGTCATCATTGTTTACATTTTGTTCAGTTAGCTGTTCAAGCAGAATTTGTAAATTTCTCTTTGATGTACATGTGTTTGGAAATCATACCTGGAAATGTCAAAATCCCAAGGCACTTTTCAATTTCTGTCAGTCACACACCAGGAGATAGCATCAGCTTTTGTGTGCAGGTACATGCGTATAGATCTCTGTGATTTTGCGTTAACTTTTTGTGATTATCATCGGTGAATTTATGCTGCATTTCAAAATGCATGGATTTCTCTTCAATTTCAGGTGGAGTTAATAACGCCGCTTGTCTCCACTCCATTCTGTCATATTTCGTCTGAACTTTAAATTGTAGGCCTAAACATTGCAAAGCCCATGTCAGCACTAAAGTTCTCTTCCGCAGTATCTCTCCTGTAGTAGTTCTTGATTTGACATGCTAATATAAATTGTTGCTTATTCACGCTGCGCAGGAAGAAGAAACTTGATGGAACTTGAAAATGTCAAATTTTGAAATCATTTCTGACTGATTAGATTCATTCGGCAGAACATTCCTTTGCACAAACTACAACCTTTCGTGGAGGCCTTTCTTATTTACAGCGATACAAATATATAATACCTTCAATTTAAAACAATGTCCGATTCAACAAAGTCCACGTCCATTACAGTATGTACGGAATTTGCTACAATTAATGAACTAAAACACAGACTTTTCGGTGAGGACTTCTGGATTTGCAGCGTAATTTGACTTTTCAAGATTTGATTTCATACAGGCGGTATAATATTTTATTGAAGTCAATTCTTCAAATCAACTGTTGCGTTGATGCCTTTACTGTCTTCAATCAATCGCTTCAGCAAATGTTGTTGAGTACTTATCTGCGTTTTCTAATGTAAATCACAGTTGGAGACGGGTCCAAATTTCTAGACCTAAGCCGACCCTACTCGCGGTTCTATCCGTGGTTCCTGGACCCGTGTCCAACGCTGATATAACTGAGACATGATATCTCAGAGTCGATGATCAAGAGCTCAATAACAGACAGGATGTGTGACACGCATAGCTTGGCCACTTCTTTTCTATTTGTCTCTGTTTGCTCCGCATGCTTCAAATAAGAGGCAGTTGATTCAATTTTGGCAAGAACACTGCAAGTTATGCGGTAATATACATTATATGCATTTTCCTCATTGCCTGTTTTTGTTGTACATTTCTTAATTCATTAAAATAATCTAGTAAAATATTTGCTAGCTAAACAATATCTTAGATTTTGAAGGAACTTTCATTGCATTTGCCAGCAACATAATTTCGATCCCTTGAGAAACGTTTGAGAGGTTTATGTAATTCTACAACTGAGCACTTGAGTAAATGAATGAAGAACTTGAAATTCTTTGAGTAAGGAAGTTGTTATTTAATATCATAGTTTCAGTTCTGTGAGCTTTCTGATGTGATGAAAGGCATCGAGTCATGTGTGACAGCAACATGCCGTGCAATCACAGGACGACAAGTCCAAAGTTTTTGAAATTAACTCATCCATCTTTATTGCTTTTTTCGAGATCAACATGTCTATTGTCTATGCACGAGGTCGAAGGGCGCAGCCATCGTTTGTTGATCATTAATAATGCATTTAGAATGGATTGCAAGAGTAACGTAAGTAACTTTATATTTCTTGAGATCGTCAGAATCTGTGATCATCAGAATATTACAGCTGTCAAAGATCTACCTCTATTTGTTATGGAATTGTAGATATCAATGGTATTTCTAGAGATTTCCATCTAAAATTTACCATTTAGAGGCTGTGTGACATGCAGAATGCACATGAACTTTCTATGTACTAAAGTATTTCCATGATAGTCTGCAATTCCATTTTTTACGCAACTCGTCCATGATTGCTTCTTCGGCAGCATTCCACGAGCTAGATATCTTAAATGCCCGAACCGGTAGGGTGAGGCCGCTAAAATCTAACGAGTTCGAATGCTATGATGAAGCAATCTCATGCACGAGTTGCGTACGGTATAGAATTTTATTTGACGACGTGCTATGATGATCAAGGACAGATTGTGATTGACATGTCTATGATTAGCAAGAGTATTTGAATAGAAATCTAGCTTCATCAATAGTGAAAATATCTATTCACAGATCTAGTCTATACTAAAGCGGGCAATAATCTGCTTTACAGGTCAAATAAGAGCATAGAAATAAACTTACTTCATATCTGAAGTTCGCTAGAATGGAAATTGACTCAAGGTCGCGGCACATCCGGGGGAACTAAGTTGGGGCATGAAGAACCAATTAAAAACTTCGATTTACTCATGTGACTGATTCTAACCCAATGATACAGACGTTGGCAGGTGCATCTAAGTGAAAATGCGTGCGATTTATGTGCCGTTATTGTGCATTGCATGAAGCTTAATTTCCATTCTAGAGGTTTTATTGTTGTCAATTTCTATGAATAAGAGGGTAGGATATCTACAATACATGCATGAAGACAAATAAAGACTGTTTATTGCACTCCTTGAAGTGTATGCACTCTTTGGAAAGCATAAACGTTATTATGGAAGCAATATTCATTGAGATTATTGCAGCGTGAACTGTAAAAGTATTTATCGATCACTTGTTGACAACTTAAAGCAGAAAAACAAAGCTTTTCGGGTTTTAAAGTTGAATTCAAAATTTAACATTCACAAAAGAGATGCAGCGGCAAAATGACCAAAGTCCAGCAAAGGATTAAACTTTCCAAATCACAAGAAATTGGCTCTTCAACAAATCCGCTTTGTGATCTTTCTAATGGCTTCTCACTCATCTTCGTACTATGAATAGCATTTCAAATTTTTTAATTTTACTGAATTTAGGCTTTTAAGATGTTTTTTAAGATGTCAACTACTTGAGTGCAATGTGAAACTGCTTATGAGCATACAAGGAAATTGATGGGATTTGTGCTTGGGTTCGATGCCTGGGTCAGGCGAGTGCAGTCAGCGTGGTCTAGTGAAGAAGGTGCAAGCTCGTCTCCACCCCGCACTTCGGTTCGATTCCTGGGTCAGGCGAGTGCGGTCGGCGTGGCTGAGTGAAGAAGGTGCGAGGTCGTCTCCACTTGGTGATGGTGTTTCTATTGACTTAATCGCTGTCATTCTCTTCAGATATTCAAGGCATCTCTTCATCACTGATGTTTCACCATCATTTTCCACCATCGCTCATCACTTACTCCTCTCAAAGTACTTACAAGAATGGAAACTCCCCATTACTCTAATGCATTTTTAGTGGCGACAAATCCGTCATCTTTTTTAGCCAAGATCAATTGATTTCTATGTCAAATCAACTATCAACCTTGTATCAACATTCTGCTAACCATAGAAATGGATCTTTATCTATCTTTTTGTCTTCCAAACATAGAAGTGGATAATAGTTTTCTAATAGCTTCTAACATAGAAATTAACAATACCATAGAAAGTCCTAGAATGGAAATTGCATGAAAATTATGGCACACGCCGGGGGAACTTAGTTGGGGCAAAATGCAAATTGTGCGATCTGGCTTCTTGTTTTCTGGTTGGCATTTATATTTATCAAGACAATTTGTGATCTGGATTGTTGGCCCTTGTCCAATGTACACAAAAGCAATAATGAATCTACAAAATACTGCGCCGACAGGATGACAAAGAAGGAAATCCCTCTAAAACGTTCTGTACGTTCATCATTTTTTAATATCGCTCCGATAATTTATCAATAGTATAATCAGACTCTTATGCAACTTGTAATGTCGATTTACAGAACATGCATAACTCCATCTTGAAATCAGAGGCCAAGAAATCTCAGAGTATTCATTTTACTTTAAAGGGTTCCCCTGTCAACTGAATTTGAATAATTTTCAAAATCTCTACATGCATTCGAATATCAGCTTTCAAAATATCACATGTATCATTCAATGTTTAGTTGAAAAGTTACAGCGACATTTCATTTATTTGAGATATGATTGTCGGTAAAGAAACTTTCAACGCGTTTATTCCTGAAAAGCGCCAGGTTTATTAGCCGCTTGAAGAAGAAATTATCCGATAATTAGACTTTCTATCGGTGAATTCTTCAGATGTTCTTACAAACAGCACACCGACCACTTTTAATTCTGACTTTGTGAACCAATTTTTAATTCTCATTCGAATATTGAAACATTGGGAAATAGTTGTCAGTGACTACTACTACAAATAGACACACTATATTAATCCATGGAATAGTAGGCTATTTCACATGAAACAATGCCGCCATCTCACTTGCAATTCTCTTCATGAAAATCCTGTAATTAGGTGTCAACAACTTCCACAACCAACTTGGCAATTAGTTTGACTATGATACGATGTTTTAGATCGAATCTGATCTACAAACCATAGATTTTTCCATGTGCCATCATTGTGCATAGGCAGGATATCAAACTTCCATTCTAGTGTACTATTATCCACTTCTATGGCTTCTAATAGTTTTCTAATAGTTTACTTTCTATGGTATTGTCAATTTCTATGCTTCCAAATGTCTACGGATAACCATGTAATTTTTCGCTGATTCATTGTTTTGACATAGCTGTCAATTCCCTTATTTCCTTAATTCTGTTGTCAATTGCGATATCAATCAAACTGTTTATAAGCGCTGGCTAAAAAGTAATATCATAGCTGTCGCCACTAATCAACCCCCTGGATCCTCAGCACGAGGCAACCTCTTGTGTATGATGAAAGACCATTGACGGAGGATAATCAATCATTGGTTTTACTTTCTTCTTATCTCTAAAATCAGGATAATGTACATAAAACTGTACGACAGCAGACGACAGGTACATAAATCTTGTAATATAACCATTTAAACCGCAAGTCTTGAAAACTTCTCCACATTTATGGCAGGGCCGTTCATAAGTCAATCATCATAAATTTTAAGTTTCAATTGTCCGCATTCATAAATCAGATGTCAGATTAATAGGATAATTATGATCAGCTGTCAGAACCAATTCATTACCGTTTCTTGTGCAGTGAAGTAGAACCTCCATCTTCATCGCTAAATTGTTTACCAAATGTAACGACAATACAATTAATTGATTAGACCTACATATCAATTGGTATCTGGAGTAACTCTTCATCAATGACATTTCCAAACATTATTCCGATTCGGTAGCTACAGTCCCTTTGGGAAGACATTTATTTGATGATATTCCTTTTACGCATCTCTCAGTGAGGAAGGCTATAAGTCAAGAAACTCAGGTCTCTGTTTTCAAAGCACTTCAACTGAGAAGAGAACGCTACCTGACGAAAATGACCTCATATTCGTTTTTAGTGGCATCACATTGACCAGAAACACTGAAAAGTACTTAACTAAGAAATAATGCTACTTGTCACAGTGTCATTAAGAATGAACTCGGTTTTGGTTGAAACATGAACGAAAATCACTAAATGCAGAAGTTCAGATCCAGCTCTCAACAAAAAATTTAATTATTTCAAAAATTCTCCCCTTTAAATGAAGTGACTTCCGAAAATTCTCCCTCTTAACCGGAGCTCTTTACATGTGTTGGAAATGCTTCTTGCTCTTTCTCCCGCTTCTCCGGAGTGCATTGTATTTGTAATCCTAAGTCATCACAAGACACAAGGTACTGATGGTTCACGGCTTGCGAAAAATGGCCTCAACAGAGCATCTCTGACGATATAATGAGACAGCGAGAGCAATCCACTGAACATTAGCCGAGAGCTTCACCATTGAAGTAATAGATCAATGCTGGAAGCCGGAACCAGTTACTGAAGCGGTGAATCTTCTCTGAGACTTTGACCTAATAACGGACCTCCGCATACAAGTTCAGAAGGCAGAGACGTTGCTGATAGGCAGTTCCAGAAAACAACATCATCAAAGAGAATTACTACTTAGAATTACCATCACACGCATTGTCAAAGGCGCATAGTAGTGGGAAAGTAAGTATGTTGTAATGCTTTAACGTCACTACTCCCCCATACTGGGGCTTGAACGGTGCTGATATATTCAGACTTTAATCTGGGAGCGTTGTGATCTTTTAGTCTGGATGCCCTTCCTGCCGACTTCCAATGACACTCTCGGGGCTCGACCTCTAGACCGATAGATCTCTAGGCCAAGCACTTAACCACTGCACCACTGAGACCGGATGTCCTTCCTGCCGACTTCCAATGACACTCTCGGGGCTCGACCTCTAGACCGATAGATCGCTAGGCCAAGCACTTCACCACTGTGCCACTGAGACCACTATATATGTTACTTTAACGAATTTCATCTGCCATGAGTTATGACCGAAGGGGCGAAGCAGAAAATAAGGATCGGAGGGGTCAAGCGCCAATACATGGAGAAGATGCGAATCATATGAGAGTCGTCAGCCATTCCTGCGAATTCCAAGTTCCTAAATCCCATCCCAATCCGAATATTTGACGACACGTGTCACACAATGAGAACTGCCGTTTCCTCAGGTGTCATATGAACTACCCTCTGCGGTCGCAAGACAGCGGTAAATGATGAAGACTTGACAGACGAATTATCTGACTGAGAAATTTATCGCATACTACACCGGAAGAAGCGAATAGATCTTTGAGCATGTGTTGCGAGTGATGAACACGGAAAGATGACATGATATCAGGACAAAGCGCCCTGAGCTCACAATTTTCCAAACTTGCTAGCAACAATTAGACAAGAATTAGGGTTACCAAATATTCATTGCAATTGATAATTGGATTCACTCAATAATTGCAATTGATCGTCTGGTGTCAGTTACTTGCAAAATTGCAATTAATTGATATGTTGTCATCCAATAATTGCAATTCATTGATGTGTGTCATCGAATAATTGCAATTAATTGCATGAGTGATTCGCATTGCAATCATCGCACCTTAGGTGATTATTTTTAGATGCAGCGTGCTTTTCACAAACTATTGGAGCAGGACAATTTAGAGCACTGCCTATGAAATATCTCTATTTTGCAAAACAACGCTTGTATGATAGTTATTAAATCTCTTGTAAGTTCCAACAATTTTTCAATTCTCTTAATTATAAAAACAACCATTCAAAGGAAATTTGCTATTAAGACTTCTATTCTCTTTGTCTGTTTTGATCATTTTATTCCAGGCATATTGTTGATCGCTGCTGACAGTGTCAGGTCATGATTCAACTGACGATTCGTATTGTAGCCTCGGAAATATGTCAATAATTGAAATTTTACTTAACAAAGGATTGCCGCAAACAGAGGAGACTTTGTATGATGAATCAAAAGTACGTGGAGAGATCTTCTTGAGGAATTCATTGGCTAAAATATTGTAATAAGCCTATGTGCAGGCCCGAAGTTTCGCGTATTCACGCTTCTTCAGGGGGAAGAACGCTAAAACGAAAAGAAGTCAGTACACCGTCAGGAGAGCCTGTACATATTGCAATATTTCAGCCAAATTCTTTAAGAAGACACCTCCACGTACTTTTGATGCTTAAGAAAGATTTGCTTTCTCTACTTGCATACCCTTTCATCTATAGACACACGATTTCTCATTCATTAGTTTCAATTATTGATTTTCATTGTAATTATGACGAATGAATAACATCTGTAATCAAATACAACAATTTTCATGTCCAATTACGAAAGTAGCTGAATGTATACACAGCCCGGCCCAATTCTCCACAAAATGATATGAAGCTGTTATGTGACTTGCAATACAACTCTGAAAATGTGTGTAGTTACAACGTGCTTTCTTCACTAGGACTACGACAGGCCATGGAATTAAAATTTCTTCTATAGAACATAACATAGAAGAGATTAGCAAGTCATCTCACGCATTCACATGGTAGTATATTTCTGCCACAATTACCTAAGGTACCGCAGTTGGGGTAAAAAGGTGTCCCATACACTGAGGGATGTCATGGAAGCGGCATAGAAAGCCGACTTTTCGCTATGCATCAGTTGGTTGAACGATAATGGACAGAAGGTGCTTGTTGATCACAATCTCACCTACTCGGTCTGACTTAAGTCAATGTTGCTAGATCTTAGAAAGATCAATCAATTTAGTGAAGCCTGCCATAGTTTTGAAGGCGATGCAAGGCGATGTATTGAAAGTTATTCAAATGATTTTCAATAATTATTTTCAGAAAGAGAAATAGTAATAATCATAAATCTTTGCAAAGTAGATTGAGAAGGAACGGCACCTAACCACTGCCAGCCACTTGAAGCCGCCACCAGGTACCGTCATCAAGATGACTATCAAGGACCGTCATCATGAAGGAGTACTAAAATAACCGAACTTGAGCTCACAGAGCCAACGCTTGCCATCTTCCCCGACTCCGCTATGAGTCCTGCTAACGTTTAGCAACTTCACCGACTGCACTTGGAGTTTTGTGTATATATTATTGATCGACATGGACCCGTGTTTAATTGCTACAGCAATTCTTAGATGGATATGCACATAGGATATACCGGGTTAGATATGCCGCATAGTATTGTTCGATGTAGTGAAGGTGCTTCTCCCTTGGAACTGACTAAATGAGTACTAAGATTAGAACGAATCAAGTCTTGTGGTTTTGAACCCAAGGAGCTCTAAAATAAGTGCGAATCAAGTCCTGTGGTTTTGAACCCAAGGAGCTCTAAAATGAGTACTTATATTTTCATATTCAAAGAGTACTAGACCCTGACACTCATTTCTTAGTCATAGTTCGTGGTCAGGTTCCGTACTCTTTCTAGTTCTTATTGGAACTTTATGAATAACAGTGCGTACTGCCGGATCTCTATAGAAAATAGCTTTGTCTGACGAATGTTGACGTGTTATAACCACACGCCTGTTTCTCAGTGTGTTCTGTTCACACGATTCTTTTCTGAATGAAAATCCGAATGATCAGCTTTATGGAGCCAAGAGAATCCTATTTAGATGTTTCTTCTGTTGCGTCATGCAAAGAAAGGTCATCTCTATGCCCTAATCCAAGAGAGTTGATCCGGACGTCGGAAAAGTTCGTTCTTTTCAGCGATTTACTTAAATGTCAATGTAAAGTATATAATTGGCAAGCCGGTTTATCTTTAAAATACGATTACATTCATGCATTAATTACATCATGAGAGGATTGTTGTCATTCTGCAATCAAGTACTGTTGTGAATGTTGGTTCCTTTTTTTGCAGAACCAGTTCTGCCTGCTTAACAGATTAGCAATGCAATCATAGGAGAGGTTTTGAAGGATTTATGGGACAATTTGATTGAAAATCGACATATCAGTCAAATTAAGACACCACGGTCAAAAAAATATCGAAGGATCTATCTCGAACATCGAAAATCTAATCAATCTACATCACGAAATTTCATTCGAACTACCTACACAAGATATCATTCAGCTCCTACAAGTGACTTTGACTAACAATTACTTCACCTTCAACAACAAATTTTATAAGCAAAGAGATGGTCTCCCCATGGATTCATCACTATCTGGACTCCTAGCTATCACATTTATTGATACGCTGGAAAGACAGGCTTTGTCAAACATTACTGGTATATCAATATTCAAGAGATATGTCGATGACTGTTTTATTTTAGCTGAAAATCGTGAAAAAGCATTCCTTCTCCTTGATCAACTAAATAGTCGACAGATTCGAAATTGAAGTGCCAAAAAACAATGATGAACTCAGCTTGCTGGATTTCACGGTACAAATTAACACAAACGGGTCTCCCTTGTTCGAAATCCCTAAGAAACCCGCCAATAAGAATATATTTGCTAATTATGATTCCAACTTGTCTGAGAACGCCAAAATCTCTTTTATAAGAAACGAATACAAACGAATCGAAAATCGTTGCTCGGATAGCGCAACACTTGATAAACATATTCAGGAATTCCATCGAACACTTCAGTTGAATGACTATCTGAATCATGTGATAAAAAGAGAGAAAACAAAGTCTAAGACAAAGAAAATGAAAATAAACGATAAGAATCTGAATAATCCTGAAACATTCAATTTCAAATTTCCTGATGTGTGTGATGAAATTGATCGTAAAATAAAACACATATTCAAAAATGATAGCATCGATGTTCGCTTGGTAAGAAAAGGAAATACAATTCGTCGGTATCTCAAGAAATCCAACAAACACACTGATTGTACTCTAAGTGGTTGCACCTTAAAAAATATCGGTTTGTGCTTGGAAGCACGATCCGATTTCTTCACACAAGGATAAAAGAACATTTGACCAACAACTCCAGCTCTGTCTTCAAACATCTACGTTCTTGCAATACCACCAATATTTCAGTCAAAATTCTGACATCTGACAGTTATAACATCAGAATACGAGAGGCACTTTATATTAAAAAACTGAAACCAAAGATCAACAATAAAGACGAGTAAGATGCTTTCTCTGAATTTCTTTATGTATAAGTTTTAATAAATTTCTCAGTATTTTTCAATTGTAACTTAAGTCATTCTACCGCTATGCTCCATTTTTGTAGTTATTCAGACATGCCATGATGTTTACTGTTTATCTTTCTAGGTTAGTTCCTACTTTCATTCTACTCAGGAATCATAGACATAATGTAACTCAAGTTTTGAATAATACCCAATCGAATTAAGACACGACACGGACAAAATAATTCGAAGGATCCAGGAAACGGAAGATACCAAAGTTAAACAACTACCCTAGTGGAGAATCCTGTAAATAATTAGGTAATTAAAAGTCATGAACGAATGAATACAAATTAATACTAACTACATAGAGTAACCTACTCCAGTATAGAGTAGGGACTGAAATACGAATAAAGGCTAGCCAATCCAGCTTATGACGAGAAGGGAAATAAATTAAACTTTATAATCAATTTCATTTTTACAATCTAAGATCTAAAATGAGAGTTCGCCATAGACCTGACGAAAAGCGAACTTAAAAATAACAAATGGTGAAAATAAGAAACCTAAGAAACCAAAATTAAGTTTGCTATGTATGGAGTCATCAGGGAGGAACCATGTGGCTGCATGAAGCAAGGTTTCGGCCCTTAACCTCCAACCTATACCACATGGCGGGGCCAGGCCAACCATATCGAATGCATGACATGGAACGTCTCTCCAAGCCTGAGGAAACATAGCAGAACCTAACCGAAAATAAAACTTTTAGGAATTTTTGAGGACAGAGGGAAGCAAATGAATCTGGAAGAGGTTTTTAGTCCAACATACCAATGATGGAAGGCATCTGGCGAGGCGACAAACAACCAAACTTAAAAACGAGGAACCTATTCTTTGAGAAGGACTTTTTACAAGAACTATAACTAGCAGATTGACCTTATAACTCCTTCCTTTGAAGATATCGAAAATGCCCTAAATGCTGACTGCCATGTTCAATTAATTTGTTGATAATTTTAATAACTTTTAAAATTCGAGTCTGTAAAGTCAACTGTCACATTCCTTCATTTAGAAGTCTTTTTGAAAAGAAAATTTATGCCTGATTTGCATTTGAGATATTACTTTCAATGTAGGAACCATGATAACAGTGGCGTAGCCAAGGGGGGACAAGGGGGACATATCCCCTCGGAAATGAAATCCTGGCTACGCGATTGCATTATAGCGACCTCAAATAGTCTGTGAGTACACGTTTCCCCTTTCATTTCTGAATGAAGCCTATCGCTGAAGGGAAAGCTGCGAGTGCAACTCATGTCATTAGAACTTCACCTATTCCATCCATAAGACTTTCGTTGAGCTAATGAATAGACTTTGAGCATCACAGACGCTGTTTCTCCAATGGTGTATCACGACGAAGGACTCTTGAATTCTGCGGAGCGCAGGAAATGTAGAAAACGAGGAACAACGTTGAAAACGCATATTTTAGGTTAATTGATTCACGATTATGTAATCATGATCTTTCTGCTCGATTCTGTTCTCTACAGTGTACAGTCGACGAGAAAAAGTTTGCGTATTCATGCAACTTCATAATTTCATGCGTATTTTCAGGCGTAGAAAAATACAACGAAAAGACTACATTTTTCATATCAGCGTCAAAAATATTAATTTTTATATAAAGTAACTATCTGACACAATTCTGATTTCTGAATTACTGCATTTGTCTATATGAGTATTCAGATATTGTTCTATCCTTAATTCAACTAAAACCATTGGCTTAATACCATAAAAGTATAGTTCATGTTATCACAATGTTCATAAAGCATATTTTGCATTAAGAAAGAAGTCCGTGCAAACTTTTTGTCGTCGACTATATGTGGATCATCAGACCTTCACTACCTTTATCCACATCAACCAGGCGACATGACCTTGAGCCAATTTCTGCATTGGAGCTGTGTCATCTACAACAGCTAAGAAACAAAGGTCAATCAATCTGCATGAAAGCTTCATCCAAGGTTCAATTCCTCGTAGATCTACCTAGACACCGTTTGCAGTCTTCAGGAAAGACCATCAGGCGGATTTAACTGTACTCTCCTCAAACACTGCACCGACTTATTCAATATTATAGAAACGGTGACAGCATAGTAAAAATATAAATAGAATAATTAGATGTTGAGTTGCATCCAAAAATGGAGACAGACCTGAATAGCTGCTATTTCATCCAATATCAGGAATCATCAGCAGGCCTAGTTCACATCTCCCAACATCGACGCAACTCCCTGTTTAAAGTTGCAGCCATGCACAGGTAAATTTGAGATTTGAAATTAGCAAGTTAGTGAAATTTCGACGGCCATTCATTAAATATCACTTTAAACACATTACTGGCAAGTCGTATATGTTAGTGCGCCTGCAATAATTAATAAATGCTGCTTTTTGCAGACAAACTGTGTGTGACGTCTCTTGATGCTGTCATTGCCTGCCTCAGAAAGTTCTCAACCGTCGATGACTGAAATTGAAATGATAATATTCTGACAGTTTTGAAAATAAATTGCATCAGGGAACAACTTCGATAAAAAACGACATAATAATAAACCAAAATGTGAATATACAAGTAAGTAGTAAATAATTTATGGTATTTCGGGTTTTATGTTTTTAAATCCCGAGAGCCGAAAGCTCGAGAATATTTAAGATTTAGATCTGGAGATTATTAGGATTTAATATTATTTCTAGTTAAACCATGATATATTTCCTGAATTTATAAAAATAAATCTCGGAAACATAGCGAGTCTATTCTTAGTAGTCAAACTTCTATGACAGTTCACTTACATTACGAACATTTCTACAATGCTGTGGCAAATATTGCATAGAACTTGAGTTGATATTCACACTTCCTTTCTTCTATTACATCACTTGGTACTTCCAGGCTGCCATGGTTGGTGAAATATGGTGGACGCAACTCAACTCAATGAAGTGAGAAAGCAAGAAAACAAAGGTTTATTAGATGCGAAAACAAGAGTGCCTTGACTTCATCCTTCAATCCATCCTTCAATCAATTGTCATTTGGATCAAATGTCACGATACTTTAAAATAGATGATGCAGATGTCATTGGAACTTTTATTAGCAATTGAACATGAGCTTCTTTTGTGGAAAAACCATCACATTAATTGTTCCAATTAACTACTCAAATGAAAGCATGACTGAGTTGGTTTATGAATATGTCAATCGGAGCACAAGTCTTTAAGGAGTTGGCCAAGTGTGTTCTAACCATCAACCATATTTCTTACGCACTTGCTGTGTTGGTGCCATAAACGATTTCTTTCGAAGTACATTCAGATTATTTCAGGATATAATGATTAATGCATGATATTTGTCACATAATGGTTTACGGCGTTTTTTGAAAGTGCTTGCGAGATTGAGTATATTTTTTACCACACAATTTCCAACGAAAACTTCCTGGTTGATCAATGTGATGAACATTATGTTTTCAGAATGATTAATGTTGTTGTTGAGAAGCAACTAGAAGAAAGTAGGCCTATACAATGTTTAGATCATGAAGTAGATGCTTGCTGATGCTGAAATAAATCACATTTTCACCGATTTTGAGGACATGAAAATGTTTGAAAGAATCTGAACTTCCAATTGAGCCACACGGCTTCATGACATTTTTGATGGTTATTCCACAAAGGACCCTCTTGACACCAAAATTAATTGAGCTCAGAACACACATTAGCACTATCAAATGACAAATACTGAATCCACTTGTACACATGGGAAGCACAAATGCAGGCATGATTCAATAATTGTCAATAACTTTGACGCATGTCATAGATTTCTGAGGTAGCACTAAAGCCTTGTATATTTCTTGGAGGCAAAACTAAAGTCATGGATTTCTATGATAGTGCTGTAGATAGCTAGTATATTATAGAAATTCATGATAAAATAAATCCATGAAATCGCAAGTGTATATACCTAAGATATCAAAAAGTCTAAAATACAACCCGGAAAGCGAACGAATCATGGTTTAAGAAATAATAATTCCCCTTTCTATTTTATCAGAAAAATGCAAAAAGGTAAAAATATTGATGAAAACAATCGCCCAGACAATTGCATCACGTACATGTAAGAAAGATGCTGCATCAACCTGTCAGAGAAAAAATATGCATAAATTCTGAAAGACTTCTTAAATCTGTGAGTTCGGGTTTATGATAGGAGGTGCAGTCCAACCTGGGTACAATCGCTTATCTTTAATCCAAACCAATTCAACAGTCTACATTTAACGTGGACTGAGCTTCTACTAGTAGAGGCAAGATTACCTTTGTCTGATGCCAGTGATGACAAGTGACCGGTCTATGCTGGTCCTGCAAGAAGAGCTTCATCATCATAGGTATTGCGATATAGAGTAGGGATACCTACTCTATGTATTGTGACATTTTGGACCGATTAAAAAGTTCATGAAGGCAGCAGTGCTTTGACATCAGGTGCCTGTTAATGGCGCCGTTGACGAACGGGTCCGTAATGCAGAAGACAAAATTTATAGGACGACAACATAAAGTGTGTGTTGAAAGGTATCGGTTGTGAAGAGCAATTATTCCCGGAAATATTGCTAAAAATAATGTTAGCAATTGCCAACAAAAAATAACCCAAATAAAAATTTGCCGGTATTTCTAAGTTGAAAGTGAGCCTTCATGGTTTTTAGGATTTTGACGCATGCAATTAGCTCTTTTAGCAATAGTTTAGTTTCCTTTTGTAAGCGGCGAGCAGTTTTGCACAGCTCCTAATTATTTCAATAACAAGGTATTTGTAATTTGCTCAATAACATGCGTTTAGAGCGATATATTAGTGGTTGTTATGAGAAGATAGGTTGCATACATCAAGCATTTATGGACAGGTGCTTCGCGGAAAAACAAAGAATCTACTAAGTAGAGGGAAATTTCAAGTGCAGAATTGAAGGGTTCCTCTTGATGATACAGCAAACTCCAGCTGATAGTAGGCCTACTCACAGTAATGTCAACCATTCGCATGGCAACTCGGACAATGCGAGTTATAATCTATTGCTACTCAATCATATGTGAAGATATCTTTGTGGCAATAATTGAAGATCTTATTGTGAACCAGAAAGCAATCCGACATCTGTAGAGATATTGTCCTTGAAAATCACTATTTCCGTTCAGCTAAGCAATATACACCGCCATCAGAATTATGGGTATCTCTCCAAATTCTGACATCTTAAATGCCAGGGATGAGACCTGCCGCCGCCTTTTCGAGGCAATCAATGGTAGCAGATCCCATCTCCTCAGCTCCATCTTCTGCGAAAGATTGATAAATTTTTATTTATTGATTTATTTATTGATAAATTGAAAGTATTTATGCCACAATGAAAGAAAGATAAAGTATAGATACATGAGTTGCCAACGTTTCGGGTCATGTATTTTATCTTTCTTTCATTGTGTCATAAGTACTTCGCCGGGAGAGAATACTTTAGTTTTGAAAATTTCTTGGAAAGATTGTCAACAAATTGTCGTAGGGGATTGGAATTATCCTGGGTAACTACAGCAACGTGGACCAAGATGTCGGTCCGTAATAGACAATAATATCTCGGACGCTCATCACAGTCAATATTACTACAGCGATCTACTGAACTTGTTTTTTATTATATGAGCAATTATCTGTTGTTGAAATCTGCAAACATTTAGTTATGTATTTTCGATAACCTCGTTTTCAAAATACACAAATTCTTATGAGAAGTCGTATATCAGCGTCAGATTGTCATTTTCATTCTGCGTTGACATTTCTCTCTTCTCAAGCTGTCGTATATTCTTTGAGGGAAGAAATGTAATTGAAGAATATGCAGAACCACATGGTGATGCAGAATTTCTTCCTCATCAATAATGCATCACCTGCTCTATCTCACAGTTACAGAACAGCGACCTGACCTCGTCGAGCCATCAGACTTCCAATGCTTCTGCAAATTCTCGACATTCGAACACGATATACTTAGCAGTGCTGATTTACTGGTGTAATAATAAAAAATTGGATATTTCAAGAAGACTGAGTGATCCTTTAATTCAATTAACTTAATAATGAATGACACCAATTGGAAAAAACAATTTATGACAGAATCACATTGAAGACCCATTGTTGTTGAGTTCTAACATCATCATGAGAGAGTTAGTGCAACTTCCAAGAATAAAGAAGTCACGGGAGCAATAGCCGATGAAAAGAGAGGAGCCTGTTAGGGTTCTCCTGTTAGACGACCGACCACTTCTAGAGACCTACGCAGTATTCAGATACACCACAACAGCTGTAGGGACTATGTGGGAACAGGAAATATGCGCATCATCAGGATAACTGGCACTGGTGACGATACAGCTTCTGAGTGTTGGTTTGATGCATTTTTAGGCGCTTCTATTTCTAGAATGGACTGCTTATACAGATGAAAGAAGTGTGGGGATAGCAAACTGTCTTGAGGGACACCCATCCTCAGGAGTTGTGTAGACGAATATCTGTCGTGTTCTCTGGTTCTTTGAGAGCGATTATAAATGAAGTTTCAAGGCTGGTGGTTAACTGGACCTCTCAAGCCAAAGGTTCGGAAGATCTGGTAGATGGTGGTATGATTGACTTCACTGAACGTGTTTGAGAGGTCCATGCTGAGGGCAAGTGCAGTGCGGCGCTTGCGACATGACTCCGTCATCACTTTGTGGTGCATCATTGATATTTGATTGTGTGGCAATTTTGGTCCAGTCAAACACTGGGGCAGAATCTACGAAGCTTGCAATCAGACGCTTCGAGATGAAGGGACAACGTACCTGGGCATTGAAACATGCTAGTAGGTTGAAACTGAACTCATTGGCAGATGGCTTCTCTAACATTAAGAACAAGAATCTTCTGTCTCAACAAATCAGCAAATGAACATGTCAAAATTTTATGTTTGACTAAGATAATTAGGGACACTTATGAAATAGAGTTGGTGTTTTAAATTGTACATTTTAATGTATGTATGATGGTGCAACAACCCCTCATCATCTCAGTCTTCAGGACATCTAAATATATATAGGAATACGTCTATGCCTTGAAATGATATGAAAAATACTAATCTTCAAGTTTCCACGAATAATGAAAAAGTTATATATGCAGTTAGAGATAGTTCCATGGGCCTTGGTGTTTTTGTCTACGGTTTTGGGTCATAGTATAGACTGAGACGATGGCGAGTAAGTGTAAATGAATGAAGAGGCTGACCTCGACAACTTTTGCCGGCATTGTAGTTTCCAGCAGCAGATGCTTTTCCGTTGATAATCCCTGTCTTAAGAAAGGGCTTCTCGATGGAAACTTCAAATTATCGAGTTTAATATTCTAATGTTCAGTTTGCAATCAGAAACACTAATATTACTAGACAATGATGGTTATGATATGAACTGACACACGCATAATAAACAAGAAGAACTAATCAAAGATTGAGATTTTTCCATCGTATTGAAAGCAATGAGAATCACCTTCTACGACCTTTTGCCAGAAGGATTGCAGCAACACTACCGTCTTCCACTATGCCGCACTCAACGGTATAAAAACTCTTTCTTCCCATTTATTATCTGACTTTGGCGAATAAGTGACTTTTTCAGATTTACTTTTTTTGTATACAACTGGAATATTTTCTGTGTTACACGTATTGTAGTATCTGTAATTCCATTCACAAAAGAATATACATTATGTTATCTTATAATCTTCTACCTGATAGGCTTCAAGACCAGTGGGTTCTGCATACTAGAAAAGGCAGCGAGGTCAGTGTTGTCAGCTGAATTTTCCAAGAATCTCAGTCAGCCGAATTGCCGAACGTTAAACAAGTTAAGCAAAACACGGAATGTTGAGTTCTTCTAATACACAAGAAAAATGCAGCAGTTGGCCTGAGTCATCTGAAATTGAATATGAAGGTACATATTATAGCGCTTCAGTCAAGAGATCTTCTATCAAACTTTGATGAAGTAGGACGAGTCATTTCACCACTACATACATGCCCCTCAGAAGAAAATTAAGGAAACTTGGTTAATTAAGGAAAAGATTGATTAAGGCTAACATAGAGAGGTTAAAGAGGGGATTAGAAGGTAATATGACAATATAGGTGATCTGAATTTGCGCCAGATGAAAGTTCGAATGACTTCTAGCCTATGTAAAAATTAGGCTACCTACTGATAATAAATGAATTGATCATTGCAACTTTGCTTTCTAGCTCAAATGACGGTAGTGTGTACTGCATTTAATCATTCTTTTCTAATTTCTTGCTATCAGAGGTTCGGCATTTATTAAAAAGTTGATCTTTCAGCTGTGGCTTTATTATAGGGCGTCGTTAAAGAAGAAATACGGAAAGTGAGCAATTTAATGTTTTGATGAAGAATACATCCGTTATTGCTGGAAAGCTATTTTAGTTCTGGTTTAACAATTGTTCGCAAAAGCCATGTATGAAGAAACTTCCGAGTTGGAAATGTTTCTTAAGGGCAGTCATAAAAAGGTCTGTATGCATGATCAGCGCCGCGTATGCGATAACCGTTTTGTAGTTTACTGCTTTACTAGCATATACCGGAAAGATTCGTACATACCTCGCGTCCTTTTAACATCCGCTTTAAAGAGTATGAAAACAGCTTAAAGCTATCGAACAATATCAGTGCGTTGGCAGAACATCAGTGACTGTTGAAACGTTGGCCAGGGTCGGCCCTAGCGAGCGCGGGTCCACGTA
Organism: Prostheceraeus crozeri; assembly: GCA_907163375.1. Classification (NCBI taxonomy): domain Eukaryota; kingdom Metazoa; phylum Platyhelminthes; order Polycladida; family Euryleptidae; genus Prostheceraeus; species Prostheceraeus crozeri. Next base: position 62,637 of record CAJQUW010008954.1, on the reverse strand, counting down.
TATCCTATGCATCTCTACTACGGTAGTAGGCCCATTTTGTTTTCAATCGCAATCACACTTCAACAACCGCTAAGCCATTGAGCTTATTGCAAAACAATTTCTTTTCAAAAAACATTGTCTTTGGCAAGCAGCGGAACATAGAAAAGAAGACTTGGAAACAAATTTAGTTAATCCCAGATTCATGCAATTCAAGCCTAGTGGTGCATGCGATCAAGTATGCCAAAGCAAAACAAATAATAGCGGGAATTGTTTTCATGAATGCAATTTATAGATTATGAGCAGTATGTAAAATGATCTATTCGATTATCTAAGAATTGAAAAAATGTATATTTGAACAGGTTGTAAACACAATAGTCTATCTAGCTTTATTTGAAATTTGGTCATGTCATCATGTGAAAATGCAGACATCTTGTCTCTATTGGCGTCAGTAAGTGCATGTACATGCAAATATAATGATGAAATGACTTGACTTTTATCTAACTTGAACTTAGAAACTTAGCCATCATCTTTAAAACATTTTGAGATAGACTCGAGTATGCAAGTGAAATAGGCGAACCGCCTCGCTTGTCTTCCCCTAGGGCCGTCCCTGCCTGTACATAAATTTTACATTTGCTATTTTATCAAAACGTTCGACCTAAGGGGGAGTTGATTTTTTGGCTTTTTTACCTCAATGATCATGAATCCTTGAATTACAAAATGTATCAGGGAATCCCTCCTGCACGATAGCCTTCTTTTAAGTACAGAATTTTGCCCACCCTGCTCTCCCAAACTGGCACCAAATTTGCCAGTCCACACATGAATCTAGAGGGCATTGAAACGGAATTCAGAAAAACAGCACTATTTTCATTTTTCAGGTCATCTCTGGGATGAGGGCATTTTTCTGGGCTGAGGTGAATATCAAAAGATAAAAACCGCCAATTTTCAACAAGTTCTTCTTAGATCACTATTTGAAATGGAAAATGACAACAAAAATTATAAAATAAACCATACACGAATCAAAAGATCTATGGTTAAGGTGGTTGATGAAATTTACCTGTGATTACATCATTGTATTAGATGAAGTCAAAGGTCAAATAATTCAAACTTTTAGTTGAACTCAAATATCACTAAAATCGCACATTACAGTATTTAGTTTCTGCAGGTAAAGAAACAGCCCAATTCGGTGACATTCATCGAGACACTGAAGCTAAAACCCTGTGGGAACGAATCTTGCGAAAAACTGGCAGATAATCAGCTACATATTATCATGCTACAGTTCAGTCATATTTGCGGCATATTCGCTGGCGAAGTTCGCCGTCGACAATTCGCGCTCTGTATGCCACCTTTTACTTTTGACTTTCTCTCTTATTTTCTTTAGTAATCCGCCTCTACAGCCGAGGCTCTATTTCTCCCTCACCTCCTCACCTTCCCCCACATATAGCTAATCTATCTAAGAAATAAGTGCAGACTATCATTCTTTGATAATGATAAGAATATAGAGAATCCGCATATATCAATTTTCATAACATCTCTTGACATTTAATAATTTACAGCAATGACAAATATTTGAATCATATAATAGTATTTACTGCGACATTCATGGAAGATAAATACTTTTTTAGTTTAAGCCTTCGTGAATTAAAAAAGATCCCTTTTTATCAGATCAGACTGAGTATACAATATATTTTCATGTGAAGGTAATATACGAACATTACTACTTACCACTAATTAGTTATTACAATATCCACGATTTCGCCGGTTGGCGAAAAATCAGCTCGCATTAGTAAATAAATATGTACCAACTAATTATAGCAACGTTTTCACCAATTGTCGTTTTTTAATTTTACACATGTTTTTGGATAGATGATGACCATTTTCACATGCGGAGATAGTTTTTACACGAAAATGAACCTTTAAAAAAATTATCCACAAAATCGCTACCTCGCCAGATAATCTGTTGATATTCGCAAGATGCTTTCCCTCATGGAAGGAACATGATTCTGAAAATGTCAATAATTGCTGATCAGATCCAGAACTAAACAGTACAGAAATAATAAAGAATCACATTTGAGGCTTGAATTTCAAACATGCGTGCATAATAAGTAGATGACTTCAAATTCAGAGATTTTGCATTTGTGAATATCCTCATATTGATAGGAAGAATCCTCTATATAATCTCAACTTATTTCATCAAGAATTGACACCGCAATATACATTGGAAATGAATATACTGAAATCAGCAAAAATATGCCAAACATTCAAATTTTGAAATAGGTCTCACGCCAAATCTATTATCCTTCTGTCAAAAGCTGCATAATGCATAGAAAGTAAGCCGTTAGAAATCTGGTGACATAGCTTGCTTGATTTAAAAGACATTCAAAAATTTCGCCAGGGAGCAAGGGTTAATATAACATCATCTAGTTCATGTGGTGCCGAAAAGGAGACATTGAGTGACTGTGGAGATGATGCATGGCTGTGTCAGTTCGATCAGCGCATGCAGTGCAACAATTCATTTTGAAAGTTGAATGCAGTTTTCAAAAAAGTAGGTTTTTTAAGGAAGGAAAATGTAGAGATATTTGATCCTGCAAACAGGACGAGGATTTTGCGATTTCTGTCCACCAGGAATCATGGGGTAGCTTGTCTTGTATATCTGTGGCAAATGTCCATTAACCAATTATAATCATGCGCATTTCTATGAAAATTTATTGGTCTCTGTGCATGAAATGTAGATATCCTACCTCATTATTTGACCTGTAAAGCAGATTATCACCGTGCGGGAGATAACAGATACTCCAATCCTCCAATGCACTGGAAGGAGCGCAATCAATTGTTGTGTGCTAGGCAGTTTGTCCTCTTGCTTTATTATGCATTTTATTGTTTTGTGAGAGCAATCTCCATTCCATTGTTAGAGGAATAATTTTTCCGTGGCATACATTTCAAGTTCCAATGTCATGCAAAAGTCCAGCTTGTCAGCTATCTACGGTACATGACTATGTCATGAGACAATGGATGACCAAACAATTGGTAGTTGACCGTGAGCGAATCTTCAGACGTATTTAACGCGGCATGAACAACGCCCGCTCACCCAATCTGGTCTCTCCAAGCGAAGTTGTCGGCGAGAGCCGTTGACGGTGTTGCAGCCTATCTTCTGTGTGCGAACATTTGGGGAGGAAGGAGGTTCGAAGGAGTATTTGAGATGAACAGGATTTGTTGATTCACCGTCACGTGTGAGTTATCATTCGTTAATCGCTTCCCAATATTCAAGATGTTAATTATGCAGCTACTGTTTAATAGCTACTGCGACCACAGATTTAGAAGCTACCAATATATTTCTGTGTGCAGCAACTATCAGGCTCAATGCATTCATAAGTTTTTTGTTGGATTTCTTGTAACACTTCCCATTTGCATGTAGGCCTACTTAAATTCTTCGTGATAGGCGACCTGAAGTCTGCATTTGAAAATGTTTGTTACTGCTATCTTTGACTTCTTTTTTTAACTTGAATAGTGGCCTACTAGTTTCGAGGGAGGAATTAAACATACTTTCAACTGTTAGGGAGGAATCCGAGCAAAAAGGTTAAGAACCACTGCCCTAAATCAAAAAAATTGACGAACACCAATGAAAGCTTACTGACAGAAGACATTCTAAGTCAATACAAATGTTCAATATTTCGGCATTTAATCATGAAGTATGAAAAGAAAGAGCATAAAGTCAGTAATGCTAAAATACAAAATTCAATTGCAAAAATCATCATAGATGTAAAAAGTGCTTGGAAATGAGTGATGGAATTTATTGGTGCTCGTCAATTTTCAGATTTACACATAACTCACAATCCAAATAGAATCATGCACTTTGAGGAAATAACTGTTCATGCCTTCACTTCACAGCATTCTATCAAAGTTGCCGGGAATCGGAAATTTCCAATTTATGCCCGCCAATTGCAATGTATTTTCTATGGAGCTACAACTTCCTATTGATACCCTCCATATTCATAGATTTCTCTTAAACATGATCATTTCAATGCTATCACTCGCTCATCGACATCTATGGACTACGTCACACCAGTATTACACATTTCAAATCATTGTTCATATAAGGTCAGTTCTATTTCTTTGACATGGAAATGCAACTTGATTAGATAATGTATTAAATTGTCTATAGTCATTAAAATCTTATTTTCAATCCATGATTGTGCGAAGTGCAGCTTGCTACTTTTTACTTTTGACCAATAAATTATATCGAGTCAGAAACTCTTAACAAACCTGTAAAATGCAGGCATGAATAGACTGCAAAGGGAAATTACTCACATAATCACAAGATAAGACTGCATGCTTTAGTTGATAGACAACTTGCTTTAATTCTGATACAACTACTTGGCCTTTCGAAATCTGCATTTCATCAAATTGAATTTATCAACAACTCAAATCAGTGTAAACTCTGCAGATTCAGTGTATATTGTAAAGGAATAAAAGAGTAATAAAAAAGATTCACCATCGCATTTGCAGGACAGATTTGATTGCCGCAACGATTTCATTTCTGTATTCGCGCATTGTTTACTAAAATATTTGATGAATACAAAATAAGAATAATGAACATTAGAATAACCGATCGGAGAGAAAGAAGACATGTCCTGAAAAAGTCACTTAAATGAAGAATCCGAAAGTCAAACGATCATTAAAATTGACCTGAAATGGAAAATGAAAAACAGACAAATAATGATAGGAACTAGGACAAAACAGATGCTCTGAAGAAGCCTACAATGAAATGAAAAAGAACTGCAAAGCATCAGGGCACATAACTGAACAGCAGAAGGAAGAAATGAGTCAATGCAAAGAGAAAGCCCCTTTAAGGAATGCTGCTCACATCGGGATGCTTGTCAGGAATGCTACAGACTAGCTCACAATTAACGCAGGCATCCACCAACAGTGCGCTACAACGTTTCAGCAAGCTCCAATGGAATAAAGTTGCGTCAAAAATAAAGTCATCGTCACTTGCTGTCTTAGGACTTTAGAAATCTGAAATTCGAGAAATCAGCTCCAATTCAACCGAGAACCAAAAATGAACTATTATCAGAGAAATGAAATTTCTCGATCGACGTATTCAATACCAGCATCTTAAAAATGTGACTTAAAAACGTGATTTTTGAAATGTTCAAAGACAAGGCATGATACATTATGTTAACAGAATTTATCACTCTTTATTCCAGCATTTCCATCGCTTCTTCTCAAATGAATAATCTATAAATGTGTCGGCAACATCAACAACTTCTTTGATGTATGCACATGTGCCAGCTGCAATGTCGATAACATGTTGCTCACAAGCTTATTAAGCTGCACATTTGTCTCATGCTACTTTTACTTCGGGTGATATATAGGTTGCCTCTCCCACGTCTTCAAATTTGTCCAAAATCTGTGGCAATCGTCACAAAACTTCACGAACACGTATGTGGGTATATTTTCTATCCATATGCAAAAATTTACGGAAATCAGACAAGTACTTTTGAATTAGAGACGAGAACGTGAAGTGCGGCGATGTCAGCAGATTGATCTGACTTCGTCGGGAAAGATGGCATTTCGAGACAACTCGTGAAGTGATAATGACCAGGCCACATCCCTTACACTGATAGATTTAACTTGAAGAAGGTGTGGCAAGGTAGTGGCAGTGGGAAGATAACCCATAAGCATCTACATTTCCTGCACGCTTGTTGTTGACGGAATTTTTCGTTACATTCCCACTGATGAAATCCTGGAATTCCAGTGTGCGAATGTCCCATAAAGCGAATGTCAGTCAATCCTCTGCTATGCTGAGGTTGGTGCTGCTGCTATGCTGATGTGGGTGGTGCTGCTGCCATGCAGAAGTTGGTGCTGCTGCCATGCTGAAGTTGGTGCTCCTGCCATGCAGAAGTTGGTGCCGCTGCTATGCTGAGGTGAGTGCCGCTGCCATGCTGAAGTTGGTGCCGCTGCTATGCTGAAGTTGGTGCCGCTGCTATGCTGAGGTGGGTGGTGCTGCTATGCTGAGGTTGGTGCTGCTGTTATGCTGAGGTGGGTGGTGCTGTTATGCTGAGGTTGGTGCTGCTGTTATGCTGAGGCGGGTGCTGCTATGCTGAGGTGGGTGGTGCTGTTATGCTGAGGTTGGTGCTGCTATGCTGAGGTGGGTGGTGCTGCTATGCTGAGGTGGGTGGTGCTGCTATGCTGAGGTGGGTGCTGCTGTTACTCGATGGACTGCGATTTACAGCTCTGCATAGCAGTAGCACTCACCTCAGCATAGCAGCGGCACCAACTTCAGCATAGCAACAGCACCAACTTCAGCATAGCAGCAGCACTCACCTCAGCATAGCAGCGGCACCAACTTCAGCATGGCAGAAGCACCAACTTCAGCATAGCAACAGTACCAACGTCAGCATGGCAGCAGCACCAACTTCAGCATAGCAACAGCACCAACGTCAGCATAGCAGCAGCACCCACTTCACCAAACAGCTTGCTGGTACAATTCTCCTGATGTTAGCTTTAAAAAGAACTTTCGTCTGTTGTACAGTGTCCCTCCCGACTTGACAATCCCAAACCTTAAATATTGACAACTCCAACAAGTCGATCGCCAATTGAACAGCCCTTTCAGGACCGAAGGCATCCAGGACAATCCATAAGTCTTCAAAAACGTAGAACATTGTGGCAATCATCTTCTAATATTAATGAGGAGAATGAAGGCTGAAATCGATTCATTGCGCATTGTTGCTCCCTGTAAACGGACAAATCATTCGTAAATGTACAAGTCAATTTACATTTGGCAGTATGAGGTATTAGAACTTGATATTGGAGAATATTTGTAAATCACTGAAATGCCATTGGTTTTTCAATAATGATGCTTCTGACAACTTGAAGGAGCTAACGTGTAAAAGTAGACCTCCCTGGGAATATATGATAGCTCAAACTCAAACTACACATTTGCTCAGCATGATAGAATTTCAGACCTGTTTCAATTTCATCACATTTGCTGGGTAAAGGATACATTAACTGGAAAATGCAATAATCTGGCAAACTGATAAACTGACTTTTGGTTCACTGTTCATTGGATTCTTTCCTAAAACAGTAGTAGTAAATAAAAACTGTCTTAACCTTGAACGAAAGCAGAACAATGGGATTTTGAGATTGAAATTCAACATGTGAAGCAAAATTCTGCAAAAAGTAAATATTCACGATTACCATCATTTCCCTTTAAGTATAGATAACTTACAAGATATCACCTTGTGACATGTTTCAGTAATGTGATTCCTCCTAAGATCTTGGAGCATTGACGTAGATGAGTGTCTGGAGGAGCTGAATTTACATTCTGCCGACAGTTGTTGTCCAGTCTAGTTCCGCTAGTTTAAACAAAGCGTCAGATTTCTATGCATGCATGATGGCAAAGCATCTCCACAACGTAGCATCGTTATCACTACATATTATTGTCCGCTGTAGTACTTGCTTCATGCAGCATACTCATTGCTGAACTTCACCGCTGTAGATTGCACGTGTTCAGCTGTTGAACGCAGAGTCCTGACCACTTCGTGAAGTTATTGATGCATTGGCGCATCTTGGTCTCCTGATGAGTCGACCACCTGCCAAACTGCCTTGCAAAACCGATCTCTTCAGTTGGCACCTGCCATCTCTGCACTGATGTCCGTAATCCTCTTCCGAATATGTTTGAGCGGCAAGGGAGTTGTGGCGTGTTGTTCAAGGATGCTGGCGTTAGTCTGGTGCTCTCTATAACTTCGCCTGAACCAAATTTCTGCAGTATTTCACAAACGAGTAGAAATCTGACTTTTCACTTGCTAGTGAGACCAGAATGGACAACAGTCGTTTGTTGAACGAAATTTCAGCTCTCATTAAGTCACCGAGCTAAGTCAATGTTAGTTGATATTTCGCTTGATGAGTTGTAGATTCTTGCTATAAGGTGATTTATTTTTAGTGATTTTATCGAAATATTTTCATATTTGAAGAGAAGTAACAATAGCAGTGAATCCCTGTAAAGTACGCTAACGAACTACCAGTATCTTCCTGTTGTCAACCATTGCAAGCAGCCATCGCTCAGGCGCCGTTGTCATGTCAACACATGTCCACGTCGTATTGTTGTTTTCTATGTCCGTCCTAGTCCTTTACAGAGCGTCGGATTTCTATGGCTGTGAGTACACATGTCATGACAGCAGTTTTCCTTCAATATAGTCGTTCTAGTCGTTTAATATATTTTTTAAAAGTAGCTTGTATATCATGAAGATATTAAGAAGTCGAGGTGCTAATCAAAAACTCCTGAATCAAATTCACACAACGATGCTGACAAATAGAATTATGTATGCCGTACCCACTTGATGGGGATTCGCGAGCACAGACGACAAGAAACGCATCGAGAAATATATGAAGCGCGGAGCACGCTACGGATATCCATGAAGTCGCCGCGAAAATGGACAGGAAGTTATTCCGAAAAAATAAGGCGGAAAAAGCACATACTACACCGGCAATTACCGCCTGTAGCAGCAGACCAAAGGAATCTTAGACCAATACTGCACCGGCTGCAGAGAAAGACAATCAGTTCAAATAACGGAAGGACATTCATCAATCGAATGATCCACAGTAACTGATCTTTCCTTTCTTTGTCCTTTGTCTTCTTATGTCACTTTTCTAAACGTTATGCGTCTGTCATTTCTCAATAAAGCCAATTATTATTATTAAATATTATACAGAGATGATGATAAAAAATCCTTGCGAGAATCAGAATCCTGCGATGTGAGGAGCATGAATGTATACATGCAAGCTTTATTCGACTAAGTTAAAATAGTTCTTTTTCAACTTCTTCAGTATTTGCTCTCATTTCCGCAAAAGTACACAAACAATCTAGGTAAACAATCGCAGCTGCTATGCGAGAACAAAGACATGCCTTCGCTCATTGTTTTGTTTTGAACCTTGTTCACCTTACATGGTATTTCTGTACTTTAGCGGAAATGAGAAAAAATGCTGAAGAAGTTTGGAAATAATTGTTGCTCTTATTCGAATAAAACTTACATATTCGCACTGCAAGGATTCTGCAGCTACCAGACATGAACCATTTTTGATGAAAAAGTGAGAATATGACATCTTCAATCAAAGATTCATGATTTTGTGACAAAGTTCACCGATTTTGATGACCATTATATCAAAAGAGAGCTCAGAAAATGCTCGTTCTCCAGGTGCCTGATTCATTATCATGCTCTCATGCTTTCTTATTGAAAAATTGCGATTTCTAAATTGAGCGATTTTCATATTTTGAGCACTGCTCAGTAAGCACAATAACGGATGCAAGTCTATCATAGCTCATTTTAAAGCTGAGAATGCAGGCTGTCGAATGGCATATGGCACGTTGTTGCACGACACGATTAGAAAGGATGATAATCGATTGAACGTCAGCGTAGTTTAGGTAGTCCGCTATTAGTTCAAACATAGCAATAGAAGATGGATTCATGATTACAACGCAGTGCTGAATATTGCATCGAAACTCTCATTCAATTTTTATTTTGTTGTGGTCAGCATAACGATTACACGATCTTGCTCCTCAAGTATCCTACACAAAACTTCAGATGACAGAAGCATTGGACTGTGCAGAGATCTTTCTCTTGAATTAGGCACGAAATTTAGGCATCAACTCCAACCAACACAAGGCACGAGTAGGCACGAAGGTCATATTGCCGAGCTCGTGCCCATTGATTTTTCCTTCTATTTCATTGGATAAACAAATATTTGGCTTGGTGGCCATTAATGCCTAGTGGCGCCTACTGGTGCCTCGAGGCACTAGAATGGCACTAACTAGGCGCTAACTGGAACGAAATTTCGGCTTCGTGCTTAAGTTAGTTCCCTATAGTTTACAGTGCACAATGACCCGCGCAGGTCAGTTTTTTAGCGTCCGCATGCTTGCTATGAAGAGTTTGCTTACTTCATTTAAGCATGAAGACAATTCTGTGATACCGCTGTATGCGCATTTGTCGAATTTAGTTGTCAAAATGGGTGATCAAAATCCTTGACTTTCGTAATATACAGCTTTCAGCGTACCGCTGTCATGTCTCTGAGATTTAACCTTCATCAGCCCACCGGACTACATATGTAGGTTATCACCTGGGCTAATATACATTGAGAAGAAAATTGGAATGGTAACAGAGTTTGAGCAATAAAATTAATATCAACGATCATTATACGACTCTGGTATAATCTTGAACACCTCTATGTATCAATTCATATATTTCTGAATAATATTCGATGGAATTACCCTGTGGGAACGAATCTGGCGAAAAGCTGGCAGATAATCAGCTAATCATGCAATAGTTCAGTAATAATTTTTAGCAAATTCGCTGGCGAAGTTCGCCGGCGACAATTCGCGCTCTATATGTCACCTTTTACTTTTGACTTTCTCTCTTATTTTCTTTAGTAATTCGCCTCTACAGCCGAGGATCTATTTTCTCCCTCACCTCCTCATCATCACCAACATATGGCTTATCTTATCTAAGAAATAAGTGCAGACTATCATTCTTTGATAATGATAAGATTATAGAGAAACCGCTTATATCAATTTTCATAACATCTCTTGACATTCAATAATTTACAACAATGACAAATATTTGAATCATATAATAGTATTTACTGCGACATTTATGGAAGATAAATACTTTTTTAGTTTAAGCCTTCGTGAATTAAAAAAGATCCCTTTTTATCAGATGAGACTGAGTATACAATATATTTTCATGTGAAGGTAATATACGAACATTACTACTTACCACTAATTAGTTGCTACAATATCCACGATTTCGCCGGTTGGCGAAAAATCAGCTCGCATTAGTAAACAAATATCTACCAACTAATTATAGCAACGTTTTCGCCAACTGTAGTTTTTTAATTTTGCACATGTTTTTGGATAGATGATGACCATTTTCACATGCGGAGATAGTTTTTACACGAAAATGAACCTTTAAAAAAATTATCCACAAAATCGCTACCTCGCCAGATAATCTGTTGATATTAGCAAGATGCGTTCCCACAGGGTATTGTCTTATATTTATCTCCGTTGACAAAACTTCTACATTTTATTTGTTGCGAACTGATGTCGATTTACCTTGCAACTAATGAATTGACGAATGCATGGCAAAACACATACCATTCACCTTCGAGGTAATCACGAATCAGTAATCACGGACTCAATCGGAACTTATCAAAGTGCATGGATAGATATTTCACTCATCATTCTCTGTTCGCTAATCTACTACACCAAGGTCTGATAGCAACAGGAACTCTTCCTGGTAAGCGGCAAGATGTCTCGCGCTAGTTTCAAATTATCCAATAGCGAGGAGAAAGTGACAGCAAAGATATATAGGCCAACGAGCACGAAGAATTGCGATAAAACTTCCCGAAATGAACAAGGACTTCACTTCCTATGTCTTCCCATCTCAACAGAACTTTTCTGTTGTTTTTACTCTTGGCTACTTACTCTGATAATGGAAATAAGAGTTCTTCTTCAAAACAGTTGCAGAGCTTTTGGTTGAAGTTGTCTACAGAAATACTAATTTAACTTATGCGCAATCTTAAGTAGCTGTTCACCAATACCGTCTGAAACAGGTTGTTTCAAAAAGACTTAAATAAGCCCACACCAAGTGGAACTCGAAAATCCGAAGCATCATCTTCTAGATGCAAAACATTGAGATGAAGATGTAAAATTCATTTGTTAGCCATGTTATTTGTTGTGATAATTTGTGGGAAAATAGCTGGTTATGTTGCCTAATGATGTGAGCTGGGTTGAAGTTTCTGACTAATTTCGGTTGTCTGAGAGGTATGCATCTTTTCTGCCTAAAATACATTGGTATCATCATACTACTTATAAACGTATTTCATCAACTATTAAAGTTTCAGCCTAAAAACCAAGGAGATCTAGATAATATATTAACGTACAGGAGTGGAAACTCATTTTTGACTTTACTACATAGGGCTGACAAAGCATAACTGTGTGAAATGGCTCAGAATGTCCTAATGAAGCTTTTATCACCCAATAGCTGTTCAAACCCTACTCGTAGTGTTATACTTTGTTCTAATCAGCACAAGTACAATTATTTTAGCTAATTACTCTAGATCAGTGGTTCTTAAAGTGGGGTCCACGGACCCCCAGGGGGTCCGTAGCGCTTTTCCAGGGGGTCCGTGAAGGGAATCCCGGTTAAAGTGTATTTTATAAAATTATTTTAAATCAAAACGCGAAAGCTGAGACAACTAAATCTCTCTCTCTCTCCCTCTTCCTGGAGTAAAAGTATACTACCACAGAGATCGGATTCACTGGCCTCCTGCCGCCTGACGAGGTTACCTCCTACTTGTGTAAGGCAGGATTTTCCACTCTTCTTGATATCAAGATCAAGAAGAGGAATAGGCTGGATGCAGTTCACGACATGCGACTTGCTCTTTCCAGTGCAATTCCTCGGTTTAAAGTGCTTTGCAGTGATAAGAAGCAAGAGCATGTTAGCCATTGAATTGTGAACAGTTTTCTAACTGCTCAGCTAATGGTAACTGTATTATCGCCTGTCTATAATACAAACTTTTTTGCAAAAATCTGTATCTTTTAAATTGGGTGGGGTCCAGGAGTCGCTCCGACGACGCGAAGGGGGTCCGCGACTCAGTCAACTTTAAGAACCACTGCTCTAGATAATGAACAAAAATACCCGTTTGATCCATTAATACATACATGTTGTGGACACTGATAAAAATTATATCTACGTCTTAGACGTTAATTTTGACAATTTTCTTGAGTAGTTTTGAGAGATGGTGTCACTGTTGACGAGTTTTTTCAGATTCTTTGCGAAGCAGTTGAATAGGCTAATTATAATGGCATTCAATAAAATGTGGCCCGAAAAGCAATTTTTATTGAAAGTGACTTTCAGGCCAAGTAAAGAGGGAAGTTTCTTCAAGACGTTGGCTAGGAATACTCCTTTTGCATTCTGCAAGCACATCAATTCTCTTCTCTTATCTTCTGAATCGAATTGTCTATAAAGTAAGAAAAAGATCAATGACACAGTGTAACAAAAGTCGGTACCGACAATCCTCCACGATTCACATAATTGAAAATCAACTTTTTGTCGTCAATAAACTCAAGTTCATTTTCGTCGTTCTCGATTAAAGTTGTTTTGCAATTGGCGCATTTGTTGCGACGTGAGATACTGCGACCAATATATCCGGCCACATAGTACACCGTTGCCCTCTCAACCTCATCAAGGTTATCAATATCCTCAAATGAAGCGTCATCGAGATGAAGGTCAATGAACGATGACGACGATACAGATTCCTCATCTGAAGGAAGATCCGTTTCAATGTTATTCAGGGTAGAAATATCAATGCGCGATTTAATCAAATTCAATGTTCGTAGTTTCTTCTCTGCTTCGAAGAGCTGTTTGCAGCTGATGTAGTAGTTCGCGCCTGCCATCTGCCTATATGAACCAAAACGAGCTTCGATGGGATCGGAGCTAAATTTACCAAGTAGAAGGTAAGGAAATCTCTGACCATCAAACAGGTTCTCAATCAAGTCAGCAATAGCCGCCAAAGTCTGGCGCACAGCTGTAAATGTCGGCTGCGTCAAGGAATGAGCAGGGCTTATATTATACCAGTCCGCAATATAGCGAGCACTATCTCGGAGATGATCAATTTGCCACGTGTTCTCACGACTTGCGGGATCAAAGAATACTTCTCGTTTGTTGCGACCTGAAACCATAAATATACCAGATTATGATCGTATAGAGGTATCGGCTAGGGTGATACAAACGTGACATTTTATTATCAACGTTATTCAATTAGTATGAAAATGCACAGTAGCTGCATGAAGGTTATATGCAATGAAAGCGTTACCAAAAATTTATATACATGTAATTTAGTGTCTTAATACTATAAATCGCAAGTTCATAATAGACCCAAAGCTAAAATGATCATGGTCCCCGAAGTATGCACAAATCTACACTGTAAACTGTAGGGCACTAATTTAGGCACGAAGCCGAAATTTCGTACCAGTTGGTGCCTAGTTAGTGCCTTTCGGTGCTAGTCGGTAGTATATAAATTAGCAAAATTTTGACATTTTTAAAACTGCTCAAATAATTTTTTGGACCACGGGTAACGTAATCTCCGCAAGAAACTGAATCTTTTGATACAAAAATTTTCACTGTATACAGATACTTGTTTGAGTTGACACTCTACCTATATATCCCTACTCTATGGTTAACGATGCCGCCTATTCCCCCATACCTATCTCGCATATGGTTATAAAGAGCACTGCTATTACTATGAATGATCTTCTTATGCTCTTGGTGCCTAGTTTTCAACATGCGGGCTGTTTTTCCTATATAAAATTCTCCGCATTGAACACACGTGTATTGGCAAACGACGAATCTGTCTCGGCACGTGTACTTGTTTTTCTTAAAGTCACTACAGATATTACAAGAGCATGATTTTTCCTTCTTATTATTATTTTTAAGGTAGTTGGTCGATTGATAACCATACTCGTTAATTAAACGCACCGGTAATTTTTTTAATAATTTTATTTATTTTGCGATAACGCCGATCATTAACGTAAGGCGGTGAAAAACTATTTGAAAAACTGCATATGTAGTCTGGTGAGCGGAGTAGGTAGATAGATTTGCTGGGCTGATGATGCTTAAGGCTTTATAGACGTGATCATCTGCAGGAATCTTGACATGCAGTAGGAATTCGGAGTACATTTTACTATCATCTTCGCGTCATTCAGGAGGACTTCAAACATTTATAAAAATATGTATTGCAATTTCCGGACTGTGCTAGGAATTTGTCCTATCTTCGAAACACTAAACTAAATATTCTCCTGCCATTTTCTCTGACGCCAGCAAGGAATGCGCCATTCACTGACCTGTCATAATAGCTTTCTTACCTCCATTGTTCTACGCTAATACTCAATGAAAGCACCTAAAATAGTCGAACGGCATTTTTGGAAAGTCAGTTATAAAGTCTAGGAAAGTATAAACACAATCAAAACATTCAGGCCATTCAAATCAACTCATAAAATATCTAAGATGGCCTTGATATCTTGAAGGCAAGCTGCGTGTTACATGAGATCGCCGGTTCTAGTGGTCAAGAGTAAATGCAACATTCCATTTAAACAATATGATCTCCGCTTTTCATTCACTTTCTAATCTCAAGCATTCCATTACCAATTATGATTGCACTTCATCACAGTGATGACCTTGGCATTGGGTTTACAAGCAGTTTAGCTTCCTAATTCTTAGGTCGATCCCGGTTGAACATGCGCGTAGTAACAATGAAGTGAAGACCACCACGCATGAAAAATCCGACTTTAGAATTAAAGTATTAATTGAGACAAGTTTTAGCGAGTTGTGATTACGAAACGAAATTAGAAGAGGCTTTTAGAATGAGGAGAATTGAACTTTGAAGAAGCAAGTCACACCTTCATCACAAAAATACTCCTTCCGTCTAATCTTGATAATCTCATGCGGTTAGAAGAAAAGATATTGTGACATAACAAAAATAAAAATATGAAATCATGTCAACATCCATGAATGACAATAATGACGGATTTCAAACCACAGGGAACCCCATGAAGAATAAGAGGAATTAATAATAATGATGATCGTTTATTTGATGCCAATATGCCTCAATGATGGTAATTGAGAGGCAAAATATTACAAAGTTTTGAAAATGGTAGCACAAAAATTATGTACTATAACAAGACCAAAATAAAATGGAAGTTAAAATCCAAATTGTCAGAGAGAGAAGCTACTGTCATAAAGGCGAATCATAGTAGTAGAAAAAGATTGTCTCCTAGAACACTCTTACAGATTGGAAGACGAAAATCCCTACACTGTAAATCGCTCAATACCAATAACATACGAAGGATGCATACCAAAATATTTTTTTGGTATATTTCTGTATTCGCTTGGTATATATTTGTATGCTTTTCGTATGTTATTTCAAATGTGGTATGCTTTACATACTAAAGCCATACTAGCACAATGTTAAAAGAAATCATCAATCATCTCCAAAGTATCTTGATTTCAGGACTTTTGTCAATAAAGATCACACTAATGTTACTACTGTTCTGCAAGTAGTGAGATAATGACATTCAAGAGTCATTCTTTCAATACTGAATTTGATTTTAATGCACGTAAGTCTAAGGCATTTCATGAATAATCAATAAGATTTCAACCATCAACAATTGTGCATCATGTAATTTTGAAATAGGGCATACTATCAATCCGAAATAAAAACACAAATTAAATTCATTAAACGCAAAAATAGTTATGTTTGAGATATATAAGTCAACATGATTGCACGAAAGATATCGTTTGAATGAATTGACGTTAATCAACTTGGCTCATAAAGTAGAGCTAACTGAACGTCCTGTTAACGTTTCTAGACAAGTAGCAACAACGACAATCTCACGGACATATAATTCACAATAAATCTACTCTAGTTAAATAGCATTCTATAAAACAAAAAATATTCGCGACTGGTATTACTGAAAAAAGTTATTTGACAGTAGTATGTAATACATACATTTTTTTCCTATGTAACTTAAAGCTGCACATACCAAATGGATACCAGATGCATACGATAGAATGCATACAGATAGAATAGTTCGTATCGCTACATACCAATCACATACGAAGGTAAATGAGATTTGGTATGAAAAATATACCAGATCTCTGTAAACATACGAGAATCTCGTATCAGATGTTAGTTTCAAATTGTATGTAATTTTGGTATATGTTTGTATGTAATTTTCGTATCCAGCGATTTACAGTGTAGAGTGCTTCAGAAGAATCGGGGACATGTGGTTCAGAGGATGGTTGCCATCGGTGATAAGTGCCATAAATACCCTAAATCCAATCATCGAACGACGATAATCTAATGGGACAAAATCTGCACACACACAATAGGAAGAACCGCAAATGGTTGTATGAGCACGAGATTGAATCCTTTTAAGGTCTTGGCTTCGAGTTTGACCTTAGTAGTTGCTTCGAGTTGCTTAGTATAAACTTGTTAAAAAATAAGATCAATTCACATGTTGTCAAAAAAGGTTTTGTTAATTGCATTTTGTAAAAAGTCAATGTATACTCGTGGATAATTCAGCATTTCAGAAAAAATAGCGCATCAAAAGTGATGATTCTTTGAAAAAAGCACTGTCATTGAAAACCGATCGTTAAATAATCTTGTCATCATGGAGGCCAGATGCTCATTTCTGTGTGCTACAGACACTGGAAACATGTATTCACCACTATAAAGCATTTAGATGGCATCATGGATGACAATGAATGATTTCGATCTGTTGAGATTTTCTGAAAAGGCTTCACATCTTGTAAGCTGGGCGTCATTTGAGACTTAAGGGAACAGAATCTGCACAAGAATAGTTGGTCTCATTGCAATGATCTTTGACTTTTTGCCATCAAACTGCGAGAACCTCTTTGAATTGGCTTGACCTCTTCAAAGGCAGATGAATGATAAAATCATCAGATTTACATGTATGTGATTTTTACGAATTTCTAGCATGGAATCATCGAATTGAGTGTTCAATGCCGATAAGAATCTGTCAAACATAGGATTGACCTGTGACAAGTGGACCAGTTGCAGGTTTTGACATCACATGTCCTGTGTACAACTCTAGCCTCGATAGAAACGGACTTTTTTTAACATGAATTATTGCAGAGTTCCGGCTTGCATGGGCATGTAGAGTAGAAAATTCCTTGACGGCCACAGGCGGTGCGCTTCTCACAACAAGGGCTCGACAGTGCAGCTTGGAAACGCAGCGTTTGTGTCAATCTGGCATTTCTCTTGATCTGCATACAGACCTCACAATGTTGCAAAGTGGCTGGTGTATGTTCTTGCGCAATCTCCATGTATGAAATATTACATGCAGCTGATTTAATTATAAAGATACTCAATTTTCTAATTTTGATCTTCTGTTTATTGATACATTATTGTGATTTGTTTATTAATTTTCACAGGGAAAAGTGTATCTCAAATATATATCATCTGATGTGAGTCATATCCACTTGAGGAAAGTGCTCGCAAGCTTACAAATGTTGTCAACGGGCCAACCATTCCTTCTTCGGAGCTGCGGTGAATCACCCCCCTGTGGGAACGCATCTTGCTAATATCAACAGATTATCTGGCGAGGTAGCGATTTTGTGGATAATTTTTTTAAAGGTTCATTTTCGTGCAAAAGCTATCTCCGCATGTGAAAATGGTCATCATCTATCCAAAAACATGTGTAAAATTAAAAAACGACAGTTGGCTAAAAAGTTGCTATAATTAGTTGGTAGATATTTGTTTACTAATGCGAGCTGATTTTTCGCCAACCGGAGAAATCGTGGATATTGTAGCAACTAATTAGTGGTAAGTAGTAATGTTCGTATATTACCTTCACATGAAAATATATTGTATACTCAGTCTGATCTGGTAAAAAGGGATCTTTTTTAATTCACGAAGGCTTAAACTAAAAAGTATTTATCTTCCATAAATGTCGCAGTAAATACTATGATATTATTCAAATATTTGTCATTGTTGTAAATTATTGAATGTCAAGAGATATTATGAAAATTGATATATGCGGATTCTCTATATTCGTATCATTATCAAAGACTGATAGTCTGCACTTATTTCTTAGATAGATTAACCAAATGTGGGTGATGGTGAGGAGGTGAGGGAGAAAATTGAGCCTCGGCTGTAGAGGCGGATTACTAAAGAAAATAAGAGAGAAAGTCAAAAGTAAAAGGTGACATATAGAGCGCGAATTGTCGCCGGCGAACTTCGCCAGCGAATATCACGCAAATATGACTGAACTGTAGCATGATATTCTGCAGCTGACATTCGCCAGTTTTTCGCAAGATTCGTTCCCACACGGCCGTCGGGGGTCACTCTTTAGCCATAGTACAAAGACAACCTTCTACTAGCAATTGAAATTACAGGATGAAACAAACAGAAGAGTCTTGAATTTGGAAGAATCAAGGAGACTTGATTTTGTATACTTATTTTTAATATGCGATGTATTTCACTTGCATGCACTGTAAACCAAACTGTGCCCAACATGTGACCGATAATGTGCCCGACGCATTTTTCGTCACATCGGTCATTAATATAACAGCACATCTTTCTCTAAAACACAAAACTTATCTATTATCATTTTGCTATTCCCTCAGATTAAGTGATTCCAGATTTGCAATTAGTAATATAGTGAAATTTCGGCAGACATTCATAAAATTATCACTTTAAACACATTACTGGCAAATGGCCTAAGTTAGTGCGCCTGAAATAATTAACAAATGCTGCTTTTTGTAAACACAATGTAAATAGAATGATTAAATATCGAGTTGCATCCTCAGTTGAAAAGTGGAAACAGACGTGAATCATCACCAGGCCTAATATATATACATCTCTCAACATCGACACAACTCCAACTTTAAATATGTTTGTTCCCATTTTTCAACAGAGAATGCAAACTCAATATTCAATTGTTCTATTTGCATAGAGTGATTCAAACATTTTGTAGAATACATAATAGGCCTACTGTGTTCAAAGGTATTCGAATTTTGGGATCATTCGGTTCTTTTTCGATACTTTTGAAATGCTACTTATAATGTGCATGCACATTAAAGTCTATAATAGTTTGTGTTACATTTTAATGGAGGTTTGGTAGGGTTTCGCACTTGTGCAGTAAATGACATGTGTTCGTGTGATAAAATTTTTCTAGAAATGTGCGAATGCGTATGAAACATTTCTACAGAATTCGATGCTTTCTAGAAACGCAGTAGTTTCTATGTCTATTCCTATCCAAGTAGCGAAATACATGCCTCATTATCATCCATGCTCAGCTTCGAATCTTGATTTTCATTATGTTTAACACAATCATTTTGAAAGAACAGAAGAAAATCTTTAAATTATATTGTAGGACTGTCTATGATTTGAAATACATCCTACAATTCTAAGCATAAATAAATTGCTGCATTATTGTTAAAATGCAATAGAATTTTAGTCTTTTCGCCAAGTGCGGTAAAATTCACAAAGAAAAATTCTATGCAAGCCAGTTAAGTGCGGAGTAAATGCTACATTGTTTAATTGCCTATTAACGATGTCCGGAATGCATAATAATATTATTATATTGAAAAGTGATATTATACGCATTTTCTCCAATATAATCTACGGGTGTGATATCCTCTGTAGTTGAAGTGACGTAAGGCCAACTTCACACACGAAGCTGTGACGCTCGACTGTCAATGTGGCACGGATATTGGTGCGGCCAACTTCACACACGAAGCTGTGACGATCGACTGTCAATGTGGCACGGATATTGGTGCAGTAAGGAAGGTACAGTCTGTGGCAATGAAATGATCACTATCTATCTGATGTTGACCATCTAAAAAATGAAGAACATGATAATTAATCGCTGTTCAATTGATAGGCACAATCACTCAATACTTACAAAAGCATTGTTTCACCTGCTCTTTGATCAATGTCGCTTTGAAGTTGTCACACCTCAAGTCTTCTCAAACAGTTCAAGATTCACTCATCAAAGTTGCGTTCTGATAGCTGCTCTGTGCATCAATCTTCGACCCTGGACATATTGATGATTCTTGCTCTGAGTTCATGATGTTCCAAAGGCTGAACAAGATGGGTGTGGTCGCATATCTATGAATGAATAGTGTGAACTTTATCATCGGCATTCTGAAGTTGCTCACTCGGTATCATTATTTGACAATATTAGAGTTTGATTTAATTTTCTTACTTCACCATTTAGTCCACAACCAAAGCGAGTTACTGAAGGGAGGGAGGCTGAAAGTGAGACTTTTTGCCAAAAAGTTCAATTTTCGTCCCATTGGATTAACGTGTGTGTTTCTTTGATCCTGTCTGAACCAGGAAGAACTCGGTAGACGCACATATTCGAAATGGGCATTGGGTGCATCATGCTGTGAAAGTCTCATTTTCGGCCTCGTTCTATGCACAAACTCGTGCTGGCTGCCGGACTATGAGGTGTACATCATTCTGTGAAAGTGTCATTGTCGGCCTCGTTCCCTGCAGAAACTCGTGCTGGCTGCCGGACTATGAGGTGTACATCATTCTGTGAAAGTCTCATTGTCGGCCTCGTTCCCTGCAGAAACTCGCTCTGGCTGCCGGACTATGAGGTGTACATCATTCTGTGAAAGTCTCATTGTCGGCCTCGTTCCCTGCAGAAACTCGTGCTGGCTGCCGGACTATGAGGTGTACATCATTCTGTGAAAGTCTCATTGTCGGCTCGTTCCCTGCAGAAACTCGTGCTGGCTGCCGGACTATGAGGTGTACAGCATTCTGTAAAAGTCTCATTCTCGGCCTCGCTCTATGCACAAACTCGTGCTGGCTGCCGGACTATGAGGTGTACATCATTTTGTGAAAATGTCATTCTCGGCCTCGCTCCCTGCAGAAACTCGTGCTGGCTGACGGACTATGAGGTGCACATCATTCTGTGAAAGTCTCATTGTCGGCCTCGTTCCATACACAAACTCGTGCTGGCTGCCGGACTATGAGGTGTACATCATTCTGTGAAAGTCTCATTGTCGGCCTCGTTCCCTGCACAAACTCGTGCTGGCTGCCGGACTATGAGGTGTGCATCATTCTGTGAAAGTCTCATTGTCGGCCTCGTTTCCTGCAGAAACTCGTTCTTCAGAAGGTGACCTTTAGTTTTCGTAAACTACTCCAACAAGAAACCTAGTTTCTCGGGATAGTGAGTTTAAACAATTTTCCTTTCAGAATTTGGTCATTTCAAGGTCAACTTCAAAAGCCGTTATAAAGTGAGTTATAACTTGAGAGATCAATGTTTTATGAACCGTACATGGAAATAAAGAATTACTTAATCTGCGATAGATTTATAGTTGGTGGAAGCAGGCTTAAACTGGCCTACTTTCAAATTATCAGAGACCATTGACTTCATAGCTAAAATTTTAACAGAACATAGGCATTAGATGTTACTGAAAACGTTTCTGTTATTAAAATGTTATTTTTTGACTTTCCCTTCGACAGTATTAGACAGTTTGGAGACATTTTGCATGAAGACCATTTTGATCTGGAATCAATTTGAATAATTGGATAAAATATTTACATAAATACTTAATTCATTGAATAGAGCAAACTTCGCAATAATGATCTATTGCATTCTAAAACGCTCCGTCACATCGACATGTTACTTCTTGCATTTTGAAATTGATCGAGACGGCGACAGTTGACATTTTAAACTTTGATATCGGCAAATTAGCACTCTATGTTGTTTTAGAAACAAGATTGGTTGCTATTTTCTTGATAGTCAGGCAATTTATTTAATGAGTGATGATGACCAAAGCAACTTCATGTAAATGCCACGATTTACCTGCTGAAGATACGGTGTGATTGTGAGCTGTATTTGAATTCGCTTGCCATTGATGTCGCAATAGACTGCAATTTGCATTAATGCACGTCAATTTCATATATATCAATGATGCAAATATAAACAATTTGCTTTGATAATTGAAAAGTTGAGTAATTGTTAAATAAACGCTTTCGCAATGATGGATTCCTATAAACAAAATTCATTTCATTCTCAAAAGTATCTATCTGTTGCTAGTTCTTAGAAATAAACAATTCTACAACTTAGAATGGCAAGGAATCTGAAATTTGATCGTCTGTTCCTTGAGATTTTGGTAAAAGATGACGTCGTTGGTTTCAAGGATGTTATCAGAGATTTATTTTGCACGTCAGAACGGTTGGTGACATTTTTAGATAATCCCAACATTCTCTCGACAACTCCGCCAGAATCAAGTAATTCCTCTTCGAATCAGCTGCATTTGACAAAGCCTCTGCTAGTGGCCCACATGAGTGGTGCAGTGAACTGTTGCGCTTTTATAATTACGCTGGTAGATCCTCAACTTCTCTGCGATATCAAACAGTCGGGATGCAATATTCTACATGCTTTATCAATCGGCTGCTCAACTGGAACAGTTCCACTGGAAAACTATACAGATATTCAGCGCACGCTTTTGAGAACCATTGATCGATCAATTACACAAGTTCTGTTTATGACCATCTGCGACTTCGGACTTTGTCCAGTTGAACTCAGCGCTTATCTCGGTGAAGCAAGTTTGTGTGAGTCGTTCATCTCACATTCGCCATTATTTCGTCCTCAAGTGCAGATCAATGGCATGCTTCGGAAGACTTCATATGATATCAGCTTCTACCATCCGGGTGCGCCACAAACCCGACAGATGACATCAGCGTTGCTCTTGTTGGTGCTGACTGCAGATAATGATCGGCTGACTAAATACAAAGAAGAAGGAATATTTCGCAATCACGGCATTTTTCATCAATGGTTCAAAGAATATTATCGATCCAGCTCTGTCCTACTTTATCCCTTTCCAACGGTTTTTACAACAGTCGTTGTAATGTCATTGGCTATCGGAGACGGCTATCACATGCGTTTCCTGCGTCTTGTTTGTGATGGTCACGATCCACAACTTGCAGAGAAGGAGGCAGATACCTTCGAAACAAGGGAATGGTCAATGACTGCGATTCACATGAGAATGGGCACCACAACAACCACTTCGATTATTACTCTGTATTTTTATCTAATTTTGTATATTCATCAACGTTGGTTGAACTTTCGCGGTTCGTTTAGGAACTTTGACTACACTGCATTTAATTTGATTATCCCTTGCCTGATGGTGAGCATTGGAAGTATCGTGAAATACTCAATCCTCTCCAATTCTGTTCATTATTGTAATGCGTATCAAGAACAGACTCTCACTATCTATGGCTTAATTACCATTGTAGAGCAACTGCTGATTGTGTATTGCACAGCTTATACTTACATTGTTCTTCCTATTGTTGGAAAATTCATAGGGAATTTGTTTTACACGGCTAAATATTTTCTCATCTTTTTCTTTCTATTTTTCAGTCTGATGGCTGTATTTTCTCAAATATATCTCACCTTGGAAGGACCCTCTCAGAGTTGCAACACTACTGTGGCATCCTCACATTCAGGAGTGAGCAATTACTTCTTGAATTACAGGGCGGCCTTTTATACAGCATTTAGAGTATCTCTGAATATCATAGACTTCCCCAGAAATGATGGTGATATCCCTATGACGTCACTTCATATCATCTTTGTCATCATAGTTCCTCTTGTCATTTTCAATTACGTCATCGGCGTCATATCGTCCAAAATGAGCGAAATAAACGAGATAGAGGAAGAGCGGTATATCATGAAACACATCTTGGTATCGTCATGGGCCATGGCAGTGATGTGGCCCTTTTTTCGCTGTTATCATTGGGTGAGAGGAAGTCAAATAGAATGGAGGATATCCGTCAGTTCTATTGTTAAGACAACGAACATTGAAGACATTCTAATGGAACCGTTGACTGAAGAGAATCACAATTCTGAAGCTGATGATTTATCATTGTCTGATCATTTTGAGAAGACGACGGAGTTTTGTTGATTAATTCCACAGAAGCGTGAATGCTTACATTAATCATAGATTTTCATTCACTCTTGCCTTTTCTTCGTATTTTGTGAAAATGTCTTGTGTGAAGATTTGCGAACTTCTAGCGACGAAGCGTTGTTTTGAGCGGGATAATTCCTTAAATGATGAACAGCAATATTTGGTTTCGTAGCTTTCTCCATACGGCGTAATGCACTGTATTATAACGGTAATTATTGTCATAATATCATAGGAATCCCCTGATTAATTAATTTTAAGGGGCATGGGCTAAAATGCGTTGTCCAATGATTGCCTATCA
The DNA here is from genome assembly GCA_907163375.1 of Prostheceraeus crozeri. Classification (NCBI taxonomy): domain Eukaryota; kingdom Metazoa; phylum Platyhelminthes; order Polycladida; family Euryleptidae; genus Prostheceraeus; species Prostheceraeus crozeri. The sequence goes on along the minus strand of CAJQUW010008954.1, from coordinate 37,863 downwards.
TTTGAATAAGGCATTGGCGTGGCTGCTGCGCAACGCCTTCATCTACGAAGTTCACGCACTTGAATCTAAACTTTTCTTTCATTGTTTATCTGCATGTATCATTAGTATGACGTCCTGTCATGTAAATCAGATAAAATATGCAATATGCGAATCAAAACGATTTAATAATAAAATCATTACATTTTTGTCTATTACAGCTCAGTCAGACATATTCATCGTCGGTAACTATAGCAGAACGACATCTTCAAACAAGGCACAAGGGAAAACAAGTTAAAGAGTACAGGAACCCTGATATATAAACTCATTGTACGATGATTTATGTCGAAGGGGTCTACCCATTTACTGCGGTTATGTTGAAAAATGAAAAAAACTACAGTTCTGCGATTCTGGCAAATTATTACAAGATAATTACAAGATTTTGACCCAAATCTGCCTTTCCTCATCACGGTTGTCGATCCCGACTCCTTAAATTTTCGCATGATCCGATTTACTGCGGGAGGTGGTATGCCTGTCACTCTGCTTGTTTCTCGTTCTCCCATATTTGCATCACGAAATCAATTGCGATTCGATTTCTTTCGGCCTGTACGCCTACGATGTCAGGATGAGTCGGCATGATAGAGTGACAATGAAATGAGCAAAGCAATCTGCAACATTATGCTTTAAACACTGGTTGTCCGGAGAGCATAGAAATCTAACTTTATCTTCTCACTGTATACAAAATATAGAAATCTGACAACAAAATGTGCTATATAAACTCAGTCTTAGAGTCAGTCACAAAATTCTGGGTCAGTGTACTTTATCATCGAGTTATTCTAAGTAATAAGTCAATACATCGGAAAATTGAGTAATTACCAATGCTAAAAGATGCAACGACTAAATCACTAGTTTCAAAGTGACTAAAGAATTTTGATGGGTGATAATCAAACAAATTAGTGAATTACTTAGGATTTCCAAGTAATTACTGCGGTTATGTTGAAAAATGACAAAACTACAGTTCTGCGATTCTGGCAAATCATTACAACATGTTTTATATCCCGGTGTATAATGTCCATGAGTATACATGTACATGTTCTTTAAAGACGATTACAGGATTGAATGAATAGAATATGATTTAGGCAGCCTAGATATATTAGTAAATCTATGCAGACAAGTTCATATTTCAGAGGCTTGTTCAAATTGTTGAAATACTACGATCTTAAACTATTACAGTTATAAAACTAAATTGATAAAGATGAATTAGAAAATATGCTACCATATCATTTGAAGACTGCAAAGACTAGCAAAAGATGATTGAACATTAATTAGCATTTTTCGGCGATATGCTGGGTTGCTTTGACCGCACATGGGTGCCACTCACACTTCATTTCAACAGCAAATTGTTTGTAAATACAATAGGCTATATGGATTTGATCTGAGAAAAGTTGAATTTAACTCAGAATGTAACTCAGAATTTAACTCACATGGGTGCCACTCACACTTCATTTCAACAGCAAATTGTTTGTAAATACAATAGGCTATATGGATTTGATCTGAGAAAAGTTGAATTTAACTCAGAATGTAACTCAGAATTTAACTCACATGGGTGCCACTCACACTTCATTTCAACAGCAAATTGTTTGTAAATACAATAGGCTATATGGATTTGATCTGAGAAAAGTTGAATTTAACTCAGAAATTTGCAGATTTGGTAGAATAACATTGAAGTGGGTGGCACTGTCATCAAAGTGTCCTAAATCTTGGCAGGCAGACACATTTTCAAGGTTGCAATATAATATAAAGTGCAAGATTTACACAAGTTTTTATATCAGCTGACTTACAACACCATGATTGACTTTTCAATGGCCTCTTGAAGAGAATGACGTCAAATGTACCGTATTTGTTGTGCAAGACGAATAAGTCAGAATGTGATTGGATGGAACAGAAGCTTTTTTCTTCATCGCATGCTTGAAGTCAATCGGTAAATGAAACTATTATGAATGTTTTTTTCCTGTAAAGATCAACACACTATCGTAAATCTGCTATATACTGATATCACTTAGAAAACACAAATCAGCAGAAATGTGATTAACAATGCATTTCTATTTATGGCACTTTAAAAGGGCAAATTTCGTAGAAATTGGTCTCAAAATCCGTTCCAAAATGAAAGGCGTAGAGTTTTGAATTTAGGAATAATTCCCTTCTGAAGAAAGTTTTAATTCCGATAATCTGAGGGCACGTTAGTCCTATTTAGATTCGTGTCATAGCCCGAATGAGGATATATTTGTATTACCTTTAAGATAACAGCATAGATGGTCGGCGCGTTGAGACGATTCATGCTGAGCATTTGAAAAGTAATACATGCATTGTTAAACTCATCAAAAAACTCTGAAAAAACCCATCAAAAACTGACATCAAAAACCCAAGACTTTGATCTGCAAAAGACTGAAATCCATGATAGCTTTCTACACAGCTCATTCAATTAATGTTCATCAATTAATTCATCAAATTAATGTTTTTCTAATCAGCGGGCAATAATTAGAAATGAATCATGCCTGTTTGATTCTACTATGTAATTTACCCACCTATGTGATAGCGATATGGAACGTTAACTCCTGAGAGGGACTACTTGCTCGGATTTCTATCATTCCCGGATCTCTTTACTAAGATTTCTAAAACATTTCTATAACCAAGAACATCTTGGTTAATCAATGTCAAACAGACATGGTTTAAAACGGTTAAATCATGGCTAAATCTCGTTCATAGCAGGCCTCACTTTCGGGCAATTGCTCTTATATATCCCTTACAGGCAATTGCCTTTGTTGAGAATTGCTAAGCTAGATTTAACCATGATATAACCTTTGCTTAAATTATAGTATGAGCGATCCCCTGTTAAATATCATATTCATAGAAATAGTGTTAATCTGTTAACAGTGATATACAAAGTGGCCCAGAAGTCTTCGGCCTGGCTCATCACTTTCACAATTCTTTTCGGACCAAAGACTTCTGCGCCACTCGGTACTTAACATAGAAATTATAGAAAAATCATTGACAGCCCTCGGAATGGAAAGTAATGAAGTAATGGAAGGTGTCTGTGGATCTCTACATCACCTTGCATAGAGATCATGTCGAGTCGCATGCTTGAGTAATTACTATAAGTTATAGCATGGCTGAAAGGGTTACGCCCTCGCTCAATAGATATTTATTGGTCTCTGTTGATTTGTTGACAACCCTCAGCCATGTCGTAACCTACACTCAATGCCCGCCCGTTATAGACATCTACGCAATGGATAGAGGATGGCTATGCGATTCTCTGGGATATGGAGAGATAATTATTTGAGGAATCCCCGAGGGCTTTAGCCCAAGGGATATATCAAATAATTTCACGAGCTATGTCAGAGAATCGTATAGCTATCCCCTATCCGTTATACAGGATGCCAGATTATTAGAACCATAGATTTCCGCGATAGAATCCCTCTCTACCAAGACTTTCCCTGTCATTACGACTATTTACTGTTTTTTGTCACTACTACTATCTTTCATGATTCAATGCCTTTTTTAAATTCAAAGTTGAATATAATAATAAGTTGAATAGTTGCTATAAACAAATGGAAATGAAGCCGATATCTATATAGACATCTTAGTATCTTAGTAGTATTGACTAATTTTGTCTTGCGTGGATGGGACTTGTAGAAATCATCAAAGATGTCTATGAATATGAAGAGAATTGTATGCAGACAAAATCTCAAGGCATCAGGATAACTGCGAAAATCAATTTTTTCTTGGATCTGTCGTCAGCAGTTAGAGATTTTATTAGTAGACCCTAGCAATCCTTTCAATACCCTCAACCGAAAGGCAGTATTACGGAGCATTCAATACACATGCCCTGAAGTTTCAATTTTCATTAGAAATTTGTGCGGTGTTGAATCAGAATTGTTATCTGAAAAACCAAAAGTAATTATCCTTCAAAAGAAGGCACGACTCAAGGTGGACCAGAATCAATGGGCTTCTATGCAGTCAGCACCACATCACTTACTAATCGGCTGAAAGATGGCACACTGAGGCAGTTTTCTCTGCTGATGATGGAGAATTACCGACATGTTGGGATGAATTACAGCAGTATAGTCATATTTTTGGTTGCTATCTGAATGCCTCGAAAACACAGCTCATATTGAAACCGGAACTACAAAATAACGCCAAACTTGCTTTCCCTCAAATGAATATCACAGCTGATGGCAATCTACATTTAATAGATTTTCTGCATAAATTCATATAATCTCCCATTTTTTACTGGTAGAGCACAATCATCTTTTAGCAGCTTATTGCATTGATACAATCCTGTAAAATATGATAGTTAATGTAATCTGAGGATCATGTGAAATACATTAGTTATTTCCGCAACCAGTGCATGATTGCTTCTTTATAGCATTCCACGAGTTCGATATCTTAAATGCCCGTATGGTGTGGGTTAAATGCTCGTACTATGATGAAGAAAATCTCATGCACGAGTTGCGTAGAGAATTTCACTTGACGACGTGCTATGATGATCAAGGACAGAATTTGATTGACATGTCTATGATTATCATGAGTATTTATAGCTTGATCAATCGTGAAAATATCTATTCACAGATGTAGTCTATACTAAAGCAGGACGACAAGAGCACTCATAATTGGCATAGATTTCGTTTCTGCCAGTGCATTGGAGTAAATATTATCTCCCGCGCGGGCAATAATCTGCTTTACAGGTCAAATAAAGCGATAGGATATCTACAATGTATACACGGAGACAAATAAAACATGATAATGCTGATAATTAATGCACCAGTTGGGCTACTAATTATCAGTTTTTTATTTCTTTGCCATGAAAGCTTCAAATCATTCAAGAAAAATTGTGGTTTCTTTCATCCTCTATAGAATAAAATTCCTTGGGTGAAGATCCAATTCTACGGCAATATACAATCAAACCGCCATTCCTTTGGGAACAAAACTCATCGACATCTATTCCTGAAGGTCATTCACTGTACATTGTGGATTTGTCAGGTGATTCCTGGCATTGTTTTCTTGAGTTAGTGTGACAAGAATGCATAGAAATAAACTGTTTATCTGAAGTCATGTTTCAAAAAGAAAAACGGTCTCTCCCTTTGTTTCGACTCATAGTGTTTATTTTTGTAAATGACAATTAAATCCCGACGCGTTTCGTCCTGTGGACAGTGTCAAGGGTGCTGGCGGTTCTTGTGAGATTACAAAAGTATTATATACTGCCTGCTGTGTAATGGGAACTCATCAGATCAGTTCATGACGACGGTTTATTTTTGGCATGTTCAACCCAATACAGCGTGCTTCGGCCATCTTAGTTGTAATCGCTGTTCTTTGCTTATCCATGATGGTGCAGTTGAAATTATTAATGGTCATCACTTCATCGGAATGTACTGTTAAATTATGTTCACTAAGGGCGCTTTTTCTGTCTCTGTTTCTCAAGCTGCGTTCATGTTCTTGGACTCGATATCGGAAGGGTCTACACGTTTGACCAATGTAAAACTCGTGACATAGCAAGTACGTGAACTTATAAACCAAGTGCTTGTCAGTACATCTGTACTTCGGTCCAATGTCTTCACATACATAGCATGCGCAGTCATTTATATTATCTAATTTATTGCTAACAGAATTATTGCTAACTGCACCATCATGGATAAGCAAAGAACAGCGATTACAACTAAGATGGCCGAAGCACGCTGTATTGCGTTGAACATGCCAAAAATAAACCGTCGTCATGAACTGATCTGATGAGTTCCCATTACACAGAAGGCAGTATATAATACTTTTGTAATCTCACAAGAACCGCCAGCACCCTTGACACTGTCCACAGGACGAAACGCGTCGGGTTTTTATTGTCATTTACAAAATAAACACTACGTGTCGAAACAAAAGGAGAGACCGTTTTTCTTTTTGAAACATGACTTTGAAGAACCTCCCGTACCGACAGATGCTGACCTGTTTATCTGAAGTTCGCTAGAATGGAAATTGACTCAAGGTCGCGGCACATCCGGGGGAACTAAGTTGGGGCATGAAGAACCAATTAAAAGCTTCGATTTACTCATGTGACTGATTCTAGCCCAATGATACAGATGTTGGCAGGTGCAGCTAAGTGAAAATGCGTGCGATTTATGTGCCGTTATTGTGCATTGCATGAAGCTTAATTTCCATTCTAGAGGTTTTATTGTTGTCAATTTCTATGGAAGAATGGACTGTAGTTTCAACAGAAGTCACCGATCTAAGTCAATGTTGATCTCATCGAAGAATCAAATAGCTGAGATCTGCAACAGTTGCAAATTCTTGCGTATGGCGGCATACTGCAAGTTATTTTATCAAATGGATTTTATATTGAAAGAGAAATGATGATCGTTCAGGCACCGCTGTCATGTCCAAGACGTTCTATTGTTTTCAATGCTCATTTCCGTTCTAGTCTGATCCATGCTTTCTACTAGTCAAATACTATCTCTGTCGTGTCGCATTTTATATGAAAAGATTCAGCTTTTTGCGGAGATTGCATACCAGTGTCCCAGAAATTATTTTGACAATTTTTAAAAACCAACAAACTTTTGCAAATTGTTCCTGTGTTTATACGACATGAACCCAATATAAAGTAGTACGAAACATGTCGGATATCAAAAGGAATGAATATTTTCTAAAAAGCATCTTAATTAAGATTTAAGATCATTATCAAGGAAATTTCATGAACTGCATTATAAGTCTTCCTGAAAAAGCTGAGATCTCACTATGCCTATTTGCTGAAATTTCATGCTTTAATTCCATTTTCATCGGAATGATTTTATGATTTACTAAGTTTATGTTCCATTTCTTGAATCTGGACCCATTTACATCTTTTCAAGTTGATTATGACCATTGTTTTTGATTATTCCATTTTGCTCTTCCAGTGGTAAGTAGCTTGTGATAGAGCACGCTTAAGAAAGCATATACTCTTAAAATGAAAATTGAGGTTGAACTTTAAAGTAAAAACATCCTTCGAATTGCATATTTGACAACCATTGCGACTCCAAGGCTGTCATGATACGGAGGATCTGTAAAATGCCATCATTCCTTCTGTATTGCTACATGATCAGTCGATCTCGGAGTAATTTTTTCAAAACTGCAAAAAATTGCATATCTCACGGTTCAACTTGAGTTCATTTAATACTCAGAAACTGCAAAAACATTGGGAAATTAATGAATACTGAGTTGTGACTCTACCCAATATACTTACTCTATGGATTCAAGTTTAAAGTCTGCTCTAAGACAAAGCGTCACCAGGCAAGCTTGAATTATAATTTGATTTTAAAGAAATTCAATTTTATTTTTACTTCTTTCAGTTACTTTTTGTGAAAGATTTGTCAATCATTGAAATGGAGATTCATCATTCAATGATGTTGCCTCGATAATAGCCATTAAGTATTTGAAAGAAATTATGTTAATGTTTTGATAAAACAGCGACTATGATGTCTACGAAAGACGCCAGCAAGCTTGATTACCGCCTGCGTTCACCTCACTCTTTTATATTACATAAGACTGCGACAGAGCTGTGAGCGTCATATGCAAGTGCAGCTGAACATTGACTGGTTGAAAAACAAGAATTGGCTTTTTATCTGTAGCCAAATAACAGTTTGATCAGCGGAATTGACACGATTCAAAACAGATTTTCAAAACAGAAATTACGTTGATGATATATTATCGAATGCGAACGTTCTTCTGCCTAATTTTCTAAGATCGGCGCCATTTATTGAATTCTTTGTGGAGATGCATGTAGTAATAAATCTTGGAAATGTGAAGGAGACGACTATATCGGTGGTAGAACAAAGCTGCAGAGATCGATTTATGTTGTCGGAGAACTTGACACTGCGACATGCTTTCAAGACTTATTACTGTGGCCAACCAATAGAGAAAACCAAAGTGCTAAAACAGTAACAATATCTTTGGCAAAGATAATCTGCTATTGTTAACCCAAATATGTGTTTAATAAAAAGGCACACATTTTCACCAGCTGAGCGGCTAGCATCGTCAGGTTCATGCACAGAATTAGATTGTTTAATCGTGTCACTTTGCTAGAAGTGCAAACTGATTCAAAATGATGGCACATGCAGGAACTTACTAAGTGGGCAAAAAGAAATTTTTAATACCTTGCAGAGATAGGAAAAATAGTCGTGCGTCGATTGCGGATTGCTGTGAATTCCTTCAAAATTCTCCGATCGCCACGATTCCTTCAGATTCGAAGAATTCAGATCATTGCGCAAAAGTTTTCTCGATAATGTTAGGTCCTCCGATCATTTTTAAAAAAGTTAGCAGGCGCATGAAAAAACGTTCACAAACTTCTCTGTAGAACTTGACATCGTCTTTGTCTCTTTGCTCTGTGATCCGGTTGATAACAGTCACTGAAACTTTGTACAATTTGGTGTGTTTAATGTTGAACTGGCTGCTCATTGTTCGATTGCTATGGTATTATGTCAGCAGATTCTGTCATTCCATTGACGTTGCATGTTCCAATGTTTCATTTCTAGTCATACAGAAGAAGAGACGGCCTGTCTAATTCTGTGATTCCAATACTTTCCAGCAATTTATGTTCAACGTTAAATAGTCCATCATAATTGACAATAACCGAATTGTATAGCGACCTCGTTAATATCATTAATTGAATGTGACCGCATCTCGTTTGACCATAATTGGAACACGAGGCAGCTGAAAAGAAAACAAATGTACAATGCACACGGCCAGCAGGCGATAGAAATGAAGCAGATATTTCAATACATTGCGAAATTCTAACGGGCTTTGTAAAGTTATTAGTTATTTACTCAACTAGTGCCAAGTATCCATCTTTAATGCATTTTTCAAGATCAGCATGTCTGTGCTCGAGCCCGAAGGCATTGTTAATTAAGATGAACTTTACATTTCACAAGATCGTCAGAATCTATGACCATCAGAACTTTATATCTATCAAAAATCTACCTCTATTTGTTATTGTTTGTTCCTGACTCCTTATTGCTTGGTTGTCGGAATGCTATGTTGCTTTATGTTGTGTACCGTGTGTGGATTGCTATGAGTTTGAGCGGCTTGGTCAAAGACCATGCTGTGTGCTGTGATCGTGTTATGGATATTTCAAATATCTGATATGTAACATGTAGTATGATTTGAAAAATATACTGTGGGTAACTGGCAACCTTGGTGGTTTTACTGTGATAGCTCGTGGCGGCTACAGTTATGGAATTGTAGATATCTACGGTATTTCTTGAGATTTCCACGTAGAATTCACCGTTTCAGAGGATGAAAAACTTTCTATGTGTTAATGTATTCCAATGCAGGAGCTCAATAGATACTTTATTTTTCACCGTGCGTATAATGTAGATATCTTGTCACTTTATTTTACCTGTAAAGCAGATTATTGCACGGGCGTGCAGTAATATTTTCATTATTGCACTGGTTGAATCATAGATTTCTATATAGATATATGCGATTGAATTATATAAAACCTGCTTATTATTTCACCATAGAATTAGATTAGATTAGTCATAATGGTCATGATATCGGTGAAAAATAAAATTACCTACACAACTCGTGCAAAGATATGTTGACCTCGAAGAAAGCAATAAAGATGGATATTTTGCACTAGTTGCGGAAATAACTATTACTGCACTCTTTTGAAAGCATAAACTTTATTGTGGAAGAAATGATCATAGAGATTATTGCACTGAGAAATATAAAGAAATCTTATAAAACTATCACTAAATAAAAAAACACCATAAAATATCAAAGAAGTCACAGATAGTATTGGGCTACATTTTGCCAATGGCAATTGAATTGACTTGACTGGATACAGAATACATGAAACAGCTAGATGAGTCACCCAGGGTGAGTCATACATGTAAAATACGTGACCAGGGTGAATCAGGTGAAAACATCAAAGTTAGCTATCAGAATTATAACAAGAAATATGAAATAAAAAGGAAATCTCTATAGCATTTAAATTCAATTTTTGTGTTGATCTTTTGACTTAGTTGAATCGACCGACATGGCCTTCTGCATAGGGTTTACAATCTCGAGGCGTTTTCTCAATCTCGGGATTTTCGAGACTGGCTAATCGCAATCCCGGGATCCCGGGATCTCGATCGAGATTTATATATACTGTATAAATATTAGATTCATATCGAATATGAGAATCTTAGATTTATATATACTGTATATGTTTTTAATCATTAAGTTTCAAGAAATATTTCAAAAGACGATACGTGCTTGTAAAATGTATATCTTTCAACGTGAACTAAACAAACATCTACTGTAGGTAAAACTAGTCAACTCGTAAAAAATATTGGCGAAGTAAGGTAAGACACTGAATTGTGTTATCACTCATTCTCGACCGTAATTTCGTGAAGGACTGAAGAACAAACCGGCCGCCGAGAATGTCCTTCGGATTCTACCGATGTTGGAGACATCGATTCCAGGACTTGTTTCACCCGCTTGAGGATCATTCCTGTGTCTCGAGACCGCAAACCGCAAACCTAGCTCTGTCTTAACGAGCCTTTACTCGTCATTTTAAATCGTTGTGATTTGTCTTTCAGCTATCAATTTACGAAGTATTTTCAGTTTACAGAAGCAATACTAGTAGCAGTGTCACAACACTGTTTATTACGCGTCTGAACGATTTGTGTCACGGCATTGATTTAGCCCAGATTTCGCGCTGCTCCTCGGCACTTTTCGTTGGTGTAACTGCAAATTTTAACATAGAAATTTCAGGAAAATTGTTGATATATTTTAACGAAAAGTGTCTGTTTGCAGACTTTACTTCATCCTCTGTCACTGAATGATAACTCATTTGAAAAATCATGCATGATCTGTAGATGATTTCTATAATAACCAGTTCAACAAAATACCAATTTGTGTAACTTTTATGAGCAAAAATTCGAAAAAATGGAGTCAACACCTTAAATGTCACAATTTTACCACTGGAAATACATAGGATTGTGTTATCCTCTCTATTTCTGAAAAGCAAATGATCTGATCCGACAGACGCGAAGTTTTGAAGTAGGTTAGAGGTGTACTATGCTATGTGAAAGTTTTATTACTACCTCGTTCCCTGCACAACTTCACGCTAGCTCCCGGACTATTACCTCTTACCCTCAGGTTAATCGTGTGTGATGGATCCTCTAAAGCGCATATTGGAATCGAAAGTGGATGGAAAAAAGTCATATTTTTTGGACAAGGATGGGGCTTTTCCTGCCTGGTAGAGACTGAAGAAAAACCGTGTGAAGCAGACATCAAGAAGATGGGAGGAGCCGAACCGCATGCATCCAACTGAAAGCGACATTTGATAAACTTTTATCGAAAATGATTGATAATTGATGCAGCAATGATCACTAAAGATAGGTTCAGGTAATTAAGCGTATAGTGATCTATGATGTAGTTTATCAGGTTTTTTCAAAAAAACTAGGCTATATATACTACGTCGGAGTCCTATCAACCCCCGGAGTCGGAGTCCTATCAAAAATGATAGGACTCCGCATCCATGTTTCTGGGTTCCATGTAGGCCAAAAACAACAGTGCAATTCAATCATGTTGACAACTTTACAGTCTGTGCGATTGTTTCATTTCTTCCGAAAACAATTTCGTGATCCAACTATATTACTATAATGCATGATTTTGCAAGGCTTTCTATGTCCACATGTTAACAAGTTCCACGAAGCACGTAAATATTCTATGGAAAAAGTCATGCAATACAACAGATATAATGCATAGATTTCTTCGGTCATTATTTGTCATAATATCCTCGAGCCTTCGGCTCTCGGTAATTATAGCAGTAATGACCTCAAATCTATTGCAATGCATTATCTATTACTTAATCACTCTAAATTCAATCACTTATTATGAAACATTCATATCTATGGTAAGCTTCTTAATATAATAATCAAGCAGGAAAAATCACATTGCTATGATCTCATTAATAACATGCGCTTCAATTTGATTCAACAGATACTACAAAAGCTAAATTTTCTCTCCAGAAGATGTGATGCAATTACAAAAGTTGATGACTTGATTGAATTAATTTAACTATCATTTTTTATAGGATTCATTTTAGAGAGTTCACAATAAATTTGCTGATATGAGTGAATACTACATATGAATATTTATAATAAATTTGCAATGAGAATATGGTCCGAGATGTCAAAAGGACACTCAATGCAGCCATTCAATATAATAATGAGCATCCATTGTCCATTGTTATTGTGCGAATATTGTCCATTCTTAAACCTCTAGTTTCATTGCGAAGCATTTACATAATACACATTGCATGTATAATTATTTTCACGAAGATTAAAAAGTCAACTTTTCAGTAATCTGAGCGATATCGTTGTCGATAGAACGCAACGATCGAGACAACGATATCCCTCACTGTGCTGAAAAGTTGACTTTTTAATCGAGTGAAGGCAATTTATTTCTATGCGTTTATCTCCCTCTGGAATATGTCAAATATCTTAACGTCCTATTTGTCGGCCAAACTGTGACATTAAGAAGTCTATGGCTCTACACTATTTCTATCCATGGACTAGGAATAGATATAGACCACTAAACATTGCAAAAGAAGACTTTTGAATTAAAATTGATTAGAAATATACCTTAGTGTCCAATATTTTCTACATTCTATTAATTAACCAAATAGCGACTGAAAATGAATGTTGAATGTAGGTTCATTAAAAACCCCGTTTGGGTAGAAATGACATTGATGAGGTTCTTGCCGTAAGACAGTTTCTTGTAAGTTCTTCAACAATTTTGTTATCAAAGAGAAAAGATGATAAACATAAATTGTCTCTTAAAAACTGCGTATAGGTAGGCCTACTACTGCCATAATACCGCGTGTCCACGGTTCTACCTCTTCAATCTTTGACTGCAACCTTTGGAATATCATTTTGAGCAGGTAGAGTTATTTGAGTAGACACCACTGTAGCTCTGATGTTGGCAGTTCGATGTCTTATTCTCATTGTCTTTCCTCACTGGCTGTACCAGTTTCATGTTGCAGAGATCCTGACAGCCGAGTCTTAGATGTAGGGACATGCAACAAAGCTTAGGCATATCAGGTCTATCCACTGGACGGAGCCGGGAAAACAACAATAGTTGAACATGAACTAAAGAAAGTTCATCACGCATCAATTAAAAGCTTTTCTATAATAGATTGATGATAGTGGCCATCGAGTTTAGTCGATAATGAAATCAAAATTGCGGAACTCAAATAAACCTTTATTAGATGTATCGCACAAATTTTCGGCCGAAGCCTTCATCAGGTGCATAAATTCTGAATAAACGGCTGGCATGTCAAAAGATCGTAGAACATTAGTGATACAGAGAGTGTCACGGTGTGGAATCGATATGGAATAGATATTGATACTGGCATTGTCACTGTCTGAAATACACATGAAGACACTGGCATTGTCACAGTGTGAAAGATAAAACAGAATGCTAAAATGATGACAGGCAAGAACTGAATAAAACATTGTACAACGATTACAATATTTACAAAACCATATTAGATAAACTTAATCAAATATGAAAAACATAGACATAAATAAATAAATAAATAAACAAAAAAAATTTTAGAAAAAAGAAATAATACTAAACAGCAACAATATAAAAGGGAGATAAAACACAGGAACAAACAAAAAAGGAGCAAAAAGATCAGGAGGTCAACATATCAATTACATATGTCTAACTCACGCCCAAGGCACCCATTCATCGAATTGCCTTGTAGTCGACGTATGTGTAAAGCCTCAACTGAGCGCCTAACATTTCTATAATAGAAATATCTCAAACGCAGAAGGAGATTCGACAACGATGCTGTCAGCGTATCATAACGTTGTTTGAAAACCTCTGGTGATATTTGCTACTCACTTCACCTTCGCGTTTCATATAAACCAAATGAGTCAACATTAATCCTTCTGTTTGCCGAAACAATTTCAACATTTTGATCGCCGAAGTGACCTTGTAATGAATGTTTGCCTTGTGTTAACCCTGTGTTTGCCACGTGTAGGACTTAAGACTAATCACAATCCGTACTGACTTTCCGCTTTCTTGGTAAGCTCTCAGCATGATAGAAGCATTGGAGGCAGCCAGTTCATGCAAATAGTAGAAAGAGGCCTATTCCGTGTTTCTCAGTATCAAACGGTTTCTACTTGATCTCTGAGACTTTCGGAGACTCTTGTGTGAGGCACGTCCAATGATGACCGCTGAGTATTCAAATCCAAGTCTCTCTGATGCAGAGGGGCGGAGTCCTATCATTTTGATAGGATTCCGACTCCGACTCCGGTGTTGATGGGACTCTGACTCCCGGGTTGATAGGAATACGACTCCGGGGTTGATAGGATTCCGACTACGACTCCGGTGTTGATGGGACTCTGACTCTGACTCCGGTGTTGATGGGACTCTGACTCCGACTCTGGTGTTGATAGGACTCTGACTCCGACTCCGGGGTTGATAGAACTCCGACTCCGGGGTTGATAGGATTCCGACTGCGGGGTTGATAGAACTCCGACTCCGTGGTTGATAGGATTCCGACTCCGTGGTTGATAGGATTCCGACTTCGGGGTTGATAGAACTCCGACTGCGGGGTTGATGGGACCCCAACTCTGAGGTTGACAGGAATACGACTGCGGGGTTGATAGGATTCCGACTCCGTGGTTGATAGAACTCCGACTCCGGGGTTGATAGAACTCCGACTCCGGGGTTGAAAGGAATACGACACCGTGGTTAATAGAACTCCGACTCCGGGGTTGATGGGACTCTGACTCCGACTTCGGGGTTCATAGAACTCCGACTCCGACTCCGGGGTTGATAGAACTCCGACTCCGTGGTTGATAGGATTCCGACTCCGGGGGTTGATAGAACTCCGACTCCGTGGTTGATAGGATTCCGACTGCGGGGTTGATAGAACTCCGACTCCGTGGTTGATAGGATTCCGACTCCGTGGTTGATAGAACTCCGACTCCGTGGTTGATAGGATTCCGACTCCGTAGTTGATAGGATTCCGACTGCGGGGTTCATAGGATTCCGACTCCGTGGTTGATAGGATTCCGACTCCGGGGTTGATAGGATTCCGACTGCGGGGTTGATAGAACTCCGACTCCGTGGTTGATAGGATTCCGACTCCGTGGTTGATAGGATTCCGACTGCGGGGTTGATAGAACTCCGACTTCGGGGTTGATGGGACTCCAACTGCGGAGTTGATAGGATTCCGACTCCGGGGGTTGATAGGATTCTGACCGCGGGGTTGATAGGACTCCGACTCCGTGGTTGATAGGATTCCGACTCCGTGGTTGATAGGATTCCGACTCCGGGGTTGATAGGACTCCGACTCCGAGGTTGACAGGAATACGACTGCGGGGTTGATAGGATTCCGACTCCGGGGTTGATAGAACTCCGACTCCGGGGTTGATAGGATTCCGACACCGCGGCTGATAGGATTCCGACTTCGGGGTTGATAGGACCCCAACTCTGAGGTTGACAGGAATACGACTGCGGGGTTGATAGGATTCCGACTCCGTGGTTGATAGAACTCCGACTCCGGGGTTGATAGGATTCCGACTCCGCGGTTGATAGGATTCCGACTGCGGGGTTGATAGAACTCCGACTCCGTGGTTGATAGGATTCCGACTCCGTGGTTGATAGAACTCCGACTCCGTGGTTGATAGGATTCCGACTCCGTGGTTGATAGGATTCCGACTGCGGGGTTGATAGAACTCCGACTGCGGGGTTGATAGAACTCCAACTGCGAGGTTGACAGGAATACGACTGCGGAGTTGATAGGATTGCGACTCCGGGGTTGATAGAACTCCGACTCCGAGGTTGACAGGAATACGACTGCGGGGTTGATAGGATTCCGACTCCGTGGTTGATAGAACTCCGACTCCGGGGTTGATGGGACTGTGACTCCGTCTTCGGGGTTCATAGAACTCCGACTCCGACTCCGGGGTTGATAGAACTCCGACTCCGTGGTTGATAGGATTCCGACTCCGTGGTTGATAGGATTCCGACTCCGTGGTTGATAGGATTCCGACTGCGGGGTTGATAGAACTTCGACTCCGTAGTTGATAGGATTCCGACTGCGGGGTCCATAGAACTCCGACTCCGTGGTTGATAGGATTCCGACTGCGAGGTTGATAGAACTCCGACTCCGTGGTTGATAGGATTCCGACTCCGTGGTTGATAGGATTCCGACTGCGTGGTTGATAGGATTCCGACTCCGTAGTTGATAGGATTCCGACTCCGGGGTTCATAGGATTCCGACTCCGTGGTTGATAGGATTCCGACTCCGGGGTTGATAGGATTCCGACTGCGGGGTTGATAGAACTCCGACTCCGTGGTTGATAGGATTCCGACTCCGGGGTTGATAGGATTCCGACTCCGTGGTTGATAGGATTCCGACGCCGTGGTTGATAGGATTCCGACTGCGGGGTTGATAGAACTTCGACTCCGTGGTTGATAGGATTCCGACTCCGTGGTTGATAGGATTCCGACTGCGAGGTTGATAGAACTCCGACTCCGTGGTTGATAGGATTCCGACTCCGGGGTTGATAGGATTCCGACTCCGTGGTTGATAGGATTCCGACTCCGTAGTTGATAGGATTCCGACTCCGGGGTTCATAGGATTCCGACTCCGTGGTTGATAGGATTCCGACTCCGGGGTTGATAGGATTCCGACTGCGGGGTTGATAGAACTCCGACTCCGTGGTTGATAGGATTCCGACTCCGGGGTTGATAGGATTCCGACTCCGGGGTTCATAGGATTCCGACTCCGTGGTTGATAGGATTCCGACTCCGGGGTTGATAGGATTCCGACTGCGGGGTTGATAGAACTCCGACTCCGTGGTTGATAGGATTCCGACTCCGGGGTTGATAGGATTCCGACTCCGTGGTTGATAGGATTCCGACTCCGTAGTTGATAGGATTCCGACTCCGTAGTTGATAGGATTCCGACTCCGTGGTTGACAGGATTCCGACTCCGTAGTTGATAGGATTCCGACTGCGGGGTTCATAGGATTCCGACTCCTTGGTTGATAGGATTCCGACTCCGGGGTTGATAGGATTCCGACTGCGGGGTTGATAGAACTCCGACTGCGGGGTTGATAGAACTCCAACTGCTTGGTTGACAGGAATACGACTGCGGAGTTGATAGGATTGCGACTCCGGGGTTGATGGGACCCCAACTCTGAGGTTGACAGGAATACGACTGCGGGGTTGATAGGATTCCGACTCCGTGGTTGATAGAACTCCGACTCCGGGGTTGATAGAACTCCGACTCCGGGGTTGAAAGGAATACGACACCGTGATTAATAGAACTCCGACTCCGGGGTTGATAGGATTCCGACTCCGTGGTTGATAGAACTCCGACTCCGTGGTTGATAGGATTCCGACTGCGTGGTTGATAGGATTCCGACTCCGGGGTTGACAGGATTCCGACTGCGGGGTTGATAGAACTTCGACTCCCTAGTTGATAGGATTCCGACTCCGCGGTTGATAGGATTCCGACTGCGAGGTTGATAGAACTCCGACTCCGTGGTTGATAGGATTCCGACTCCAAGGTTGATAGGATTCCGACTGCGTGGTTGATAGGATTCCGACTCCGTAGTTGATAGGATTCCGACTCCGGGGTTCATAGGATTCCGACTCCGTGGTTGATAGGATTCCGACTCCGGGGTTGATAGGATTCCGACTGCGGGGTTGATAGAACTCCGACTCCGTGGTTGATAGGATTCCGACTCCGGGGTTGATAGGATTCCGACTCCGTGGTTGATAGGATTCCGACTCCGTAGTTGATAGGATTCCGACTCCGTAGTTGATAGGATTCCGACTCCGTGGTTGATAGGATTCCGACTCCGTAGTTGATAGGATTCCGACTCCGGGGTTGATAGGATTCCGACTGCGGGGTTGATAGAACTTCGACTCCGCGGTTGATAGGATTCCGACTCCGTGTTTGATAGTATTCCGACTCCGGGGTTGATAGGATTCCGACTGCGGGGTTGATAGAACTTCGACTCCGTGGTTGATAGGATTCCGACTCCGTGGTTGATAGGATTCCGACTGCGTGGTTGATAGAACTCCGACTCCGGGGTTGATAGGATTCCGACACCGTGGTTGATAGGATTCCGACTGCGGGGTTGATAGAACTCCGACTGCGGGGTTGATAGAACTCCAACTGCGAGGTTGACAGGAATACGACTGCGGTGTTGATAGGATTCCGACTCCGGGGTTGATGGGACCCCAACTCTGAGGTTGACAGGAATACGACTGCGGGGTTGATAGGATTCCGACTCCGTGGTTGATAGAACTCCGACTCCGGGGTTGATAGAACTCCGACTCCGGGGTTGATAGGAATACGACACCGTGGTTAATAGAACTCCGACTCCGGGGTTCATAGAACTCCGACTCCGACTCCGGGGTTGATAGAACTCCGACTCCGTGGTTGATAGGATTCCGACTACGTGGTTGATAGGATTCCGACTCCGTAGTTGATAGGATTCCGACTGCGGGGTTCATAGGATTCCGACTCCGTGGTTGATAGGATTCCAACTCCGGGGTTGATAGGATTCCGACTGCGGGGTTGATAGAACTTCGACTCCGTGGTTGATAGGATTCCGACTCCGTGGTTGATAGGATTCCGACTGCGGGGTTGATAGAACTCCGACTCCGTGGTTGATAGGATTCCGTCTCCGGGGTTGATAGGATTCCGACTCCGCGGCTGATAGGATTCCGACTCCGTGGTTGATAGGATTCCGACTCCGTGGTTGATAGGATTCCGTCTCCGTGGTTGATAGGATTCCGACTGCGGGGTTCATAGGATTCCGACTCCGGGGTTGATGGGATTCCGACTCCGTGGTTGATAGGATTCCGACTGCGAGGTTGATAGAACTCCGACTCCGTGGTTGATAGGATTCCGACTCCGTGGTTGATAGGATTCCGACTGCGGGGTTCATAGGATTCCGACTCCGTGGTTGATAGGATTCCGACTCCGTGGTTGATAGGATTCCGACTCCGTGGTTGATAGGATTCCGACTCCGGGGTTGATAGGATTCCGACTGCGGGGTTGATAGAACTCCGACTCCGTGGTTGATAGGATTCCGACTCCGGGGTTGATAGGATTCCGACTCCGTGGTTGATAGGATTCCGACTCCGTGGTTGATAGGATTCCGACTGCGGGGTTGATAGAACTCTGACTCCGTGGTTGATAGAACTCCGACTCCGTGGTTGATAGGATTCCGACTGCGGGGTTGATAGAACTCCGACTCCGTGGTTGATAGGATTCCGACTCCGTGGTTGATAGGATTCCGACTCCGTGGTTGATAGGATTCCGACTCCGTAGTTGATAGGATTCCGACTCCGGGGTTCATAGGATTCCGACTCCGTGGTTGATAGGATTCCGACTCCGGGGTTGATAGGATTCCGACTGCGGGGTTGATAGAACTCCGACTCCGTGGTTGATAGGATTCCGACTCCGGGGTTGATAGGATTCCGACTCCGGGGTTCATAGGATTCCGACTCCGTGGTTGATAGGATTCCGACTCCGGGGTTGATAGGATTCCGACTGCGGGGTTGATAGAACTCCGACTCCGTGGTTGATAGGATTCCGACTCCGGGGTTGATAGGATTCCGACTCCGTGGTTGATAGGATTCCGACTCCGTAGTTGATAGGATTCCGACTCCGTAGTTGATAGGATTCCGACTCCGTGGTTGATAGGATTCCGACTCCGTGGTTGATAGGATTCCGACTCCGTGGTTGATAGGATTCCGACTCCGTAGTTGATAGGATTCCGACTGCGGGGTTCATAGGATTCCGACTGCGGGGTTGATAGAACTCCGACTGCGGGGTTGATAGAACTCCAACTGCGAGGTTGACAGGAATACGACTGCGGAGTTGATAGGATTGCGACTCCGGGGTTGATGGGACCCCAACTCTGAGGTTGACAGGAATACGACTGCGGGGTTGATAGGATTCCGACTCCGTGGTTGATAGAACTCCGACTCCGGGGTTGATGGGACTCTGACTCCGGGGGTTGATAGAACTCCGAATCCGTGGTTGATAGAACTCCGACTCCGGGGTTGATAGGATTCCGACTCCGTGGTTGATAGAACTCCGACTCCGTGGTTGATAGGATTCCGACTCCGTGGTTGATAGGATTCCGACTCCGGGGTTGATAGGATTCCGACTGCGGGGTTGATAGAACTCCGACTCCGTGGTTGATAGGATTCCGACTCCGTGGTTGATAGGATTCCGACTGCGGGGTCCATAGAACTCCGACTCCGTGGTTGATAGGATTCCGACTCCGTAGTTGATAGGATTCCGACTGCGGGGTTGATAGGACTCCGACTCCGTGGTTGATAGTACTCCGACTCCGGGGTTGATAGGATTCCGACTCCGTGGTTGATAGGATTCCGACTCCGGGGTTGATAGGATTCCGACTGCGGGGTTGATAGAACTCCGACTCCGTGGTTGATAGGATTCCGACTCCGGGGTTGATAGGATTCCGACTCCGTGGTTGATAGGATTCCGACTCCGTAGTTGATAGGATTCCGACTCCGTGGTTGATAGGATTCCGACTCCGTGGTTGATAGGATTCCGACTCCGGGGTTGATAGGATTCCGACTCCGTGGTTGATAGGATTCCGACTCCGTGGTTGATAGGATTCCGACTGCGGGGTTGATAGAACTCCGACTCCGTGGTTGATAGGATTCCGACTCCGTGGTTGATAGGATTCCGACTCCGTGGTTGATAGGATTCCGACTCCGTGGTTGATAGGATTCCGACTCCGTGGTTGATAGGATTCCGACTCCGGGGTTGATAGAACTCCGACTCCGTGGTTGATAGGATTCCGACTGCGGGGTTGATAGGATTCCGACTCCGTGGTTGATAGAACTCCGACTCCGTGGTTGATAGGATTCCGACTCCGTGGTTGATAGGATTCCGACTGCGGGGTTGATAGGATTCCGACTGCGGGGTTGATAGGATTCCGACTGCGGGGTTGATAGGACTCCGACTGCGGGGTTGATAGAACTCCGACTGCGGGGTTGATAGGATTCTGACCACGGGGTTGATAGGACTCCGACTCCGTAGTTGATAGGATTCTGACCGTGGGGTTGATAGGACTCCGACTCCGAGGTTGACAGGAATACGACTGCGGGGTTGATAGGATTGCGACTCCGGGGTTGATGGGACCCCAACTCTGAGGTTGACAGGAATACGACTGCGGGTAGTAAGTATATAAGCTTAGTTGTTTTTGATGAAAGATGTTAACCTTCACCAATGTATCGTTGTAGGCCTACCTGAATCTATGTTTAATGATCATCTCTGTACATTTATCAATCATTTTCAATGAAAATTTGTCAACTTTGCACAATTTAGGATTAATGTTTGGCATTTAGCTAAGTTTGAAAAAACAACAAAGAAAGTCCTGTATTAATAAGTCGCCACAACATTCCATTATTCGTTCTATAGAACATGATGGCGTCAACAGCATGGGCCTTGAGTAGAAATCGTAGGTCACTTATCAGAAGCTTTCCGCAAGGAGAACAGGCCCTCCATGCACGGACACTTGCAGGCATCGTGGATAGGAGCTGACAAGATATCGGGCAGTTCCTTTCCGCCGTTGGGATCTCATCACTGCCTGTATTGGTTGATTGATTTCCACATTTTGTCTTTCGCGCGAGTCTGTATCATTGTTGTGTATTGCATGAAGCACTACGTCAATCCTAGAGGTTTTATTGTTAGCTATTTCTATGGCGACAAATGTCCCGGTTAATGCCTTCCAAACTTCAAGAGAAGTGTCGTCAAGAAATTGGAGAAGCTGAAGTCAAAAAGCTTCAAAAAAAGCTCTACTGATAAAAGATCATTGCGCAAAAGTTTTCTCGATAATGTCGATCCCTCCGATCATTATTAAGATTTTAGCAGGCGTACGATAAAACGTCACAAACTTCTCTGTAGAGCTTGATGTCATCTCTGTCTCTTTGCTGTGTGATCCGGTTGATAACAGCATAGAAATTGATAACAATAAAACTTCTAGAATGGAAGTAAAGCTTCATGCAATGCACAATAGTGCACAAAAATCGCACGCATTTTGACTTAGATACACTTGTCAACGGCTGCATCATTGGACTAGAATCAGTCACATGTGCAATTCTAGGCCTTTCATTGGTGGTTCATGCCCCAACTTAGTTCCCCCGGCTGTGCCGCAACCTTGAGTCAATTTCCATTCTAGTCAACTTCAGATAAACAATCTACAGTCCGTCTCATAAAAAGTGGATCATCCTAAAATTTGACTAAATAAAACATATGTATGATACAGAAAACATTTTTCATGTTATTTCATGTCCCTAATATATTTAAATGTCCTTATATAATCTGATAAGCTATGATACAGTAACGGTTCTTAAGAAGCTAATATTTTGTGGCCCTACCCTTATTGCCAATGACATTACCAATTCGTCTAGGCATTGATTCGATGATATCGTTGATTTTTGACTGATCTAACTTTCTCCACTCTCTTTTTAACAGTGACATAAGTTGTGATGCGCCATCTGTAGGTAGCAGTGAACGACGAACGTTACATTTTAGAATATTCCATACATTTTCTATGGGATTCAGATCAGGAGAATGAGCTGGCCAAGATAATGACCTAAGCCCTAATTTAGACTTGCATAAGTTGACTCTACTACTCCTGTGACACGTAGCATTATCATCCATAAATAACCAAGTCACATAGCGTTCAGAATTGATGGTTCTTTGCTGTATGTGAAGTTCAGAGCGGCCATTGGTCCAAATGCCAGCCCAAATCAGTAGAGTCGCACCACCTTGTACCCGGGGACGATGTAAATGTCTCGGAATTTCCTGATCAGATTTTATCCATAATCTCAATCGACCATCACTATCCTTCAGACGGACTGATGCCTCATTGCCCATCTGAGACGTCTTTTTGTATGCTGATCTGATAATTCGATCTGAGAGGGCCTCTTACAGCTCTTGAAATTCGACTCAATAAGTCTTCTACGAATAGTAGACTTAGAAATAGACGAGTCTAGTGCAGCCATCTCAGTTAACGAGAGACTTGGATCAACTTTAAAAATCTCAAAATTAGGTGTTCTCTACGTTTGGATGTTTTGCGTGGACGGCCAGAGCCCTCTTTACGACAGAGTCGAAATCATCATTATGCCATCGATGCACATTTGTGTAAGGGACATTTAGTCGCTTGCATGTAGCTCGCAAAGAAAACCCTAGTTCTAGCAAGGCTGACACTTTGCCTTTTGTGAATGCGATCTCGTTATTGTTCATTTGTGCTTTGTATTGTTTCAACCGGTAAGAGATAGATTTCTAGCTGAAAGCAATCAGGAGTACTGCCAACACCACCGCAACGAAGTCAGGAAGCTATGGAACATGAAGTCCAGTTAATCACATGTAGCAGTTACATTATTGTTGATGAATAATGGTGCTATACTGGCTCTGATTGACCGATTTTCTTTATTTTTGTTTTGCTTGATAGCTTTTGGCTTGTAGAATAACATATTACATAACAAAGGAAACAAATGTAATTTTATAAGAGTGAGGTATGATTTTGTGTAACATTGCTAAATGAAGATCAAATTATCTACTACTTTTTTATCTATAACAGGAAGACAACTCAATATTTATGCTTGAAATTTCCAACAATTATATTATTAAGCACAACTGACATATCTTCCAAATTTCAGAGAAATTCGTTCAAGTTTGGCGGAGTTAGACAAAATTGAAGTTAAGGCGATGTTTAAGGGTGATCCATTTTTTATGAAACAATCTGTATTTCTATGGATAACAGTGACTGAAACTTCGCAGTTTGCCGTGTTTAGTGTTGAACTGGCTGCTTATTGTCCGATTGCTATGGTCTCCTGTCAGCAGATTGTGCCATTTCATAGGCATTGAATGTTCCAATCACAGAATTAGACAGGTCGTCTCTTCTCCCGTTTGACTAGAAAGGAAGCATTGGAACATGTAGCGTTAATGAAATGGCACAATCTGCTGACTGAATACCATAGCAATCGAACAATGAGCAGCCAGTTCAACATTAAACACGCCAAATTGTGCAAAGTTTCAGTGACTGTTATCAACCGGATCACACAGCGAGGAGACACAGTTGATGTCAAGTTCTACAGAGAAGTTTGTGAACGTTTTTTCATGCGCCTGCTAACTTTTTTTAAAATGATCGGAGGGCCCAACATTATCGAGAAAACTTTCGCGCAATGATCTGAATTCTTCGAATCTGAAGGAATCGTGGCGATCGGAGCATTTTCAAGGAATTCAGAGCATTCCGCAAGCGACGCACAACTATTTTTCCTATCTCTGCAAGGTATTAAAAATTTCTTTTTGCCCACCTATTAAGTTCCTGCATGTGCCATCTGTTTGAATCAGTTTGCACTCCTAGCAAAGTGACACGATTAAACAATCTAATTCTGTGGTTCCAATACTTCCGTTTTAGTTAAACAGAAGAAGAGATAACATGTCTAATTCTGTAGTTGCAAGCAGATAGAAATTAACAATAACGTAGAAAGTTGTACTGCTACCTACTTCCATCATAGAAATAAACAGTTTACCTGAAGTTGAAGGTCGCGGCACATCTGGTGGAACTAAGTTGGAGCATAGATGACCAATGATGCGGTATTCAGACATTTAGACACAAATAGGGTACGACATTTAGTCGTAGTATGAGTGTGTCTAAATGTCGTGTGTCTAATTGTCGTGTGTCTAATTGTCGTGTGTCTAATTGTCGTGTGTCTAAATGTCGTGTGTCTAATTGTCGTGTGTCTAATTGTCGTGTGTCTAATTGTCGTGTGTCTAAATGACGTGTGTCTAATTGTCGTGTGTCTAATTGTCGTGTGTCTAAATGACGTGTGTCTAATTGTCGTGTGTCTAATTGTCGTGTGTCTAAATTGTCGTGTGTCTAAATGTCGTGTGTCTAATTGTCGTGTGTCTAATTGTCGCGTGTCTAATTGTCGTGTGTCTAAATGACGTGTGTCTAAATGACGTGTGTCCAATTGTCGTGTGTCTAAATGTCGTGTGTCTAATTGTCGTGTGTCTAAATGTCGTGGATTCCAATGATGCAGCCGTTGACACGTGTATCTGAGTGACAATGCGTGTCATCTATATGCCACTATTGTGCATTGCATGAAGCCATATTTCCATTCTAGAGATTATATTATTTTCTATTTCTATGACTTCTGTGGTTGTTAGATAACTGATGATGGTTTCAAATATCTATCATGTAAAATTATACTCATGAAATGGATAATGACGCATATCATGGCATTAAATATCTCAAAACACAATTACAAAGGCTTTCCAGCCATGTTTTTCTCAGTTATTTTCTTCTCCAGCTAATTAAAAGAGACTACCTTGTCTCAAAACAATTCAGAAGAGACGGAATGAGAATCTCGTGTCATTTGAATGAAACACTTTCGAATCCTTTGTAGATCAATTGATCAGTTGACGTTCTTTATAACGCTTTCTCTCGTTTCTTAGAACTATTTCAAACCCAAATTTATATTTTATTGATGTTAAGCTGAAAAG
Source organism: Prostheceraeus crozeri (assembly GCA_907163375.1). Lineage (NCBI taxonomy): Eukaryota > Metazoa > Platyhelminthes > Polycladida > Euryleptidae > Prostheceraeus > Prostheceraeus crozeri. Next base: position 12,278 of record CAJQUW010008954.1, on the reverse strand, counting down.
GAAGCTTTCTACGTTACAGTTGGTTTTATCGTCAAACGTTTTTCATTGCTGAGGAATTTTTTGAAGACATTTTTTGGAGCATAGATGACCAATGATGCGGTATTCAGACATTTAGACACAAATAGGGTACGACATTTAGTCGTAGTATGAGTGTGTCTAATTGTCGTGTGTCTAATTGTCGTGTGTCTAATTGTCGTGTGTCTAATTGTCGTGTGTCTAATTGTCGTGTGTCTAAATGTTGTGTCTAAATGTCGTGTGTCTAAATGTCGTGTGTCTAATTGTCGTGTGTCTAAATGTCGTGTGTCTAATTGTCGTGTGTCTAATTGTCGTGTGTCTAAATGTCGTGTGTCTAATTGTCGTGTGTCTAATTGTCGTGTGTCTAATTGTCGTGTGTCTAAATGACGTGTGTCTAATTGTCGTGTGTCTAATTGTCGTGAGTAGTTTATAGTGTGACATCCGGCGCGACGCTTCGCTTCGCTTTGCTTCGCTTCGCTTGCGCCGGATGTCACACTTTTGCGGGGTTTTTTCAAAATTTTCAAAAAAATCAAAATTTCAAAAATTTAGGTAGATTTCAAATTTCACGTGGCCGAAGGGCGAAAATTTAAGTTGTCTCAAAATATCACGTGGTCTAAGAATTTTGAAAATTTAGGCAGACGAAAATTTAAGTTGTCTCAAAATATCACGTAGTCTCAATATACCAGAAGATTGTATTCAAAATATTTATTCAAAATATTTATTCAAAATATTCATTTAAAAATGGAAGAAACAAAAGTGGATGAAACAAAAGTGGAAGGAACCGCAAGAATATATCCTTCGTTATCATATGAACGTAGTTCTACTTTAATGGACATTGAAAAGATTAACATTGAAAAAATGAACATTGAAAAACACAAAGATAGAGTACGCTATATGAAAGATAAGGAATCTCAATTATTATTAAGATTAGAGCATTATAAAAAATTAAGAAAGAGATGGACTAAAGTTAAGAATGTAACACAAGGAATTGGCATATTCTTAACAATAAGTTTAGTTGCTTTTACAATTGTTATATCTTCTGGTGTTTTAGTAATTCCAGTAGTTGCTACAGCTTTAACAGGTACGGGTGTTTTTGCAACTTCACTTGTTACAATGTTAGATAAATCTTTAATAACTAAGAAACGAAAATCATTAAAAACTAAGCATTTACATATTAAAGAAGTCTATGATAAACTACACTACTACTTTCAAAGAGTATGTGATGATAATGTTATTACGTTAGATGAGATTGAAAAATTTGATCAAATAGCTAATGAAGTAAATCAAATATCATTTCAATCACAGACAGAAAAAGTTAATGATAAAAATAAAAAGGATGGTAAAATTTCTAGTGATGGTAAAACTTTTATTGATGATAAAATTTTTAATGAAGAAAATGATAAAATTTTTTTAGAAGAGCTAAAAACTTTATTAGACAAAACTTTATTAAACAAAACTTAATACGAGAAAATTTTAAACGAAAAGATGTCAAACAACAAAGCAATAAAAAAATAATTTGTTCAGTAAAATGTTTTTGCTGTATTCCAATGTTACCACAAAATTCAAATATTATATTTTAAAAATGGATAAAATTAGAGCTGATAATTTTAAAAGAATAAAACAATTAGAAGAGTTAATAAAACAAAGAAATATTATGAAAGAAAATCATCTTCAACATAGAATGATAAAAGCTGGTATTCAATCTGATATGTTTGAAAAAATGCAGCAAACCGAGCAAGTAAAAACTGATTTTGAAAAAACTATGAAACCATTTAAAACTCTTGAAAAGGAACTTACAAATAATGATAAACAAATTGATATAACAGATCCAGAGCACAAAACTATATTAGATGACTATGGATTACTAGAATCAAACATTAATAAGAAATTACCAAAATCTATGCAATTTGAACATTCTATTTCATTTATAGATGGAAAAACAATACCTAGATTTTATCTCGGACAAAAAGAAATATTTCCACAACCTTTTCGAGGTTTAATTTTTTCACCAGATAAATCTCCTTTTAATTTAGATAGAAATTTTGTTAATCTTTTAAGAGGAGCAGATTTAAATAATTATGCTGTAGAAGATCTCATAAAATATAAAGCTATGTTAGACAGAGTTGGTGCAGTAAAATCTCTTAGACGTTATAAACAATTAGAAAATTTATTATCAACGGGAGTTAAAGTAGGGAAAGGTTTATCTGAAAAACAGAAAACTGAAACAACTGTATTTTTACCAGATGATCCACAAGAATTACTAAATAGATTAAATATTTTAATATCTGCAATAAAAGAAGGACATAATTCTAGTTTCAATGAAATTCATGCTATATTGAAAAGACTGTTAGAAAAGAAGATTCTAAATGAAAAGGATTATAAAAGTGTAGCTGAAATATGTTGCTTCTAATTTTTATCTATGATTTTTATCTATGATTTTTATCTATGATTTTTATCTATGATTTTTATCTACGATTTTTATCTATAATATTTATTTAATTTTTTTAGTTTAAAAATGTGTTCAGCAGATTTAGACAAAATTAATGATCATTTAGAAAAATTGACAGAGATTTTGGGTTCATCAAAATTTAGTACGACGTTAAAAATTATAACAACTACTTCATCACACACTTGTAATTTAGAACCCATTCTACATTTAGAACAAAATAAAAATTATCAAATTGCATTGACTAGTTTCTCTACATTTAACACTATTCAAAACGTTATCAAAGATGTGAATGATCAATTTAGATATTCTACTGATAAAGGCAAAACGTGGAAAATATTAACTTTTCTTCCTGGTTCTTACGAAGTTGAAACAATATCAAATGAAATTAAGAGACATTTAGGTATATCATTTAAAGATAAGAAACAATTACATTTTGCAGTTGAACCGGCAGTTAATAAATTTTCTCTTACTTTAGACGAAAATCATCAAGTTGATTTTAATCATGATAGATCATTGTCAAAGCTATTAGGATTTAATAAACAAACTTATAGTCAAGGTTATCATTTAGGTGAGAAGATTCCAAAAATAACTGAAATAAATTCAATTGTTGTACATTGTGACATTATTGAAGGAGGATATATAAATGGTAAATTATCAAATTTAATATTCAGTTTTCCAGCTTTTACTGTACCCATTGGTTATAGATTAAATGTATTTCCACAAACATTAATATATTTTCCTATTACAAGAAAAACTATTAACAACATTAACATTAGAATCACTGATGAAAAAGGACAAGAAATAAATTTTGGAGGTGAAGAGATTATGATAGATCTTTTGGTTCGGGAGGTATAAACTCCCGTTCGAGAGGTATGAACTCCCGTTCGAGAGGTATGAACTCCCGTTCGAGAGGTATGAACTCCCACGCGAAGCTAGAGAAGTTTAATTTTCTTCTTCTTTAGAAACAAAAAATAAAAAAAATAAAAATAATTTTTTTATTAAAAAATGAGTGAACTACCTCCATTAAATAAAAAAAAACTTAAATTTAATCATCATCCAAATTTATCTAATAAAGTTTTGTCAGTTATTTGTGGAAGATCAGGATGTGGAAAAACATATCTATTATTTAAAATTTTAACGACTCCAAATTTTTTGGATTATAACAATCTTATAATTTATACAACAACGGCAGAACAACCCGTCTATCAATTTTTAAAATATGGATTTGAAAATAATCTTAAAAAAACAGCAATTGCTTCATTATTCAAAGAATATGAAAAATCTGAAGATGAAGAAGAAATAAGTTCGTGGTGTGAAGAAGCAGCAAAAAATAATCAGTTAGTAGAATCTAATAAAAATAACCATATAAAGATACAACTAATAGATGATAGTGGTAATATGCAAGATCCTAGTAAACTAGATAAAGCAATGAAACATTGTGTAATTTTTGATGATTGTGTTAATGATAGAAATCAGTCAGTTCAGAGAAATTATTTCACAAGAGGTAGACATAATAACTGTAGTGTATTTTATTTAACACAAAGTATGTATTCATTAGACGGAAGTGTTATTAGAAAGAATGCAAATATATTTATACTATTTGAAATAAATGCAAGAAACTTAAGTGATTTGTTAAGAGATTTATGTGTAAGAAATAAAGATGAATTTAAACAATCGTGTAACAATGCTTGGTCAAAAGATTATGGATTTATTACAATTAATATTGATAAAAAAAATTCATGAAAGAGTTATAGAAAATATTTTCGAGGAGTGATCGAACGGAGTGACCGAACGGAGTGACCGAACAATTTTTTCTTATAAATTTTTTGTTAATAAAAATAAAAAAAAATATGTTGAATGATTATAAGATAGAGCATGTACCAGTTTTAAAAGATTATCGTCATCCTACAAATCCTGTAAATTCGAAGAAAGAAGTTAGATTTTATTATCATCATAAATACGTAGCGCTCGTTACAGATTATAAAACAAAACATGGTATTCAACCGTGTGTTAAAACAAAAGACTTTCCACTTTGTTTAAGAAGTTTCCGAGTATTTTTGGCGTAATAATAATTTATGGTGGTTGGTTAAGAAAGAACATTTAACAGCACATGAATTAGAAACATTACATCAATTACATATTCCTGTGTATATGCAAAAACGAACCGAGGTTCTATGTAAAATTCATTTTTCTTTTAAAAAATATGAATCGTGAAATGTCTCTCGGACAAACGTCTAGGATTGATGAATTAATCAAGAAACAAATTGCTGAGTTTGATGCGCAAATTAAACATAGTAAACGTAGTAAACGTATTAAAAAACAGAAACGTACTAGGCGTAGTATTAGACGTAATACTAAAAAACAGAAACGCGGAACAAAAGAAATATTAGAAACCCCTATTACTGATATCTTTTTTGATGATAGAATTAAGGATGAACTTGGTGATGATTTATGTAATTTATTTAATCCAAATGAAATTAAATATGAAAATGTATCTTTTATTAATGTAGTAAATGATATGCGGAAACTTTTAGCAAATGGTAAAATTATTAATTTACTTGGAAAAGTTATTAAAGATCAGGAAAATATAATTCAAAATTTTTACGTAACCTTCTATAATAAAAAATCATTTGAAACATGGTTTTCGAATCTGGATGAGAAATCCGATGCTAACGAATGGATTTTTACAGGTAATATTAAATATGAAGATTTTGGAATGAAGTTAGTACAAAGATCGCATAGAGGGCAGGGATTAATATGAAATATAGAATCAAAGAATATTTCGGTGAATATTGTTATATTCCTTCTGAAGATTTTTGTTTTATTAAATGTTATAATGTTCTACGAGGTTTTAATGAACAACAAGGAGAAATGATGAAAGAAATGTTTAATAATTTTTATATAAAGAGAAAGCCACATCTAGAACAGGAGTAATGTCAAACTGCAAATTTTCTCAATTCAATAAATATATTGGAGAATGTGTTCAATATTATAGTCCTGCCAATCGTCATTTAAATCCTAGAGGAATTGAAACGTTTCATAATTATGTTTATTACAATTATTTTCACGCAGGTTCAACAATTGGTCACTATTGTTTAATTAATAAATCTCATAAATTAAAAGCTATTAGAGAAATTGAAAATAATTTCAAACCCATATATAAAACAGTTACTGATGAAAATCTAACAACGCGTCCATATAAAATCATAACAAAGAAAAAAATTGACTATGGTTCAACATATATTTGGGATCTCGAAACTTTTCCCGATCCTAACTGTTCAACAGCTCATCCTATTCCTTACGCTGTAGGAGCTATTAATTTTAATAAATTTATATGTTGTTTACCGAAACAAAGATTGAAAGAATTAGAAACACGTTTGCTAAGTGATATGATTAAAATTAAACGATCAAAAGATGAAGATGAAATTAAAAAACTTAAAAAACAGATTAATGAGTATAATAATTTAACTGAATTAGAATTTAATAAACTTCAAAATTGTGTGAAAATATTTACGAGAACTGAGGATGATGAATGTTCGATCGGGGGAAACCCAGAGGACGTATGTCCGATCCATCAATTTTTTAAAACTCTTGGAAAATTTAATTATTCTAGAGTAACTTTAATAGCTCACAATTCATCAGGTTTTGATTCCTATTTTCCGATAAAAGCTAATTTTAAATTATCTAAACCGCCTCTTAAAACTTCAAGAGGAATATTGACTGCTTCATTACAAAATCCTTATACAACTGAATGTGTTAGTAGATACATTCAAAAATCTTTTAGATTTAAAAACAATATGAAAAAAGATTCACCTTCAGGTAAATTAGCACTTCAAACTATTATAATGAAATGTAGTTATCAACATGTAAAAACAAGTCTTTCTAAATGGTGTGAGAATTTTAAAATTCCTACGAATGTGTGTAAATTAAATTATGAAATTGGAGACATAACACATGAAAATTATAAAGAAAAAGAAAATGAATGGAGACCATATTTAGTTAACGATATTCTTTCTTTAGCTTTTTGTATCTACAAATATAATAATGTTATGCGAGATTTAGTTGGTGAAGATATAACTACTAATTTGACATCCTCTGCTTTAACATTTAACTGTTGGATGAAAAGCGTACAAAATGACAATATAAATATTCATTCTCATATAGATTTATGGGCTAGAAATTATATTAGAAAATCTGTTAAAGGTGGAAGAGTTTCAGCAAATATAAGAAAATACATATCGCCATTTTGTAGCATCTTGTTACCAATATTAAAACAGTATTTACCTGGTCGCTGCGCTGGGGGGACTTTGTCCCTTGGTCGCTGCGCTGGGGGGACTTTGTCCCTTGGTCGCTACGCTGGTGGGACTTTGTCCCCGGGAAATAATTTAATAGATTTAATGAAACAGTATCGAGATTTAGGAGATAAAACTGAAATTTGTAAGAAAATTTCAAATCAACTACTTGAACAAAAAAAATGAATTTCTAATGGCTTTTGATGCAACATCTTTATATCCATCAGCTATGTATGATGAAAATTCAGAATACCCTAAAGCTGAATCAGCTAGAAAATTTCGTCAAGAAGAAGAGCGGGAAATAGTATATAAATTTAATACTCAAACATTTAGACCTAAAACTGGAATATTCTCTGTTGTGTTTCAATATCCGAATGATATGTTTTTCCAACCAGTTCCTATTAAAGATAAAGTTAAAAATCAAAATAATAATTCTCATGTAAAAGTAATCAGGTTTTAGAAATGGTATATGTTATGATGTATTAACTTCTGTTGACATACAAGAAATTGTTTAGATGTGGGGTGAAAATCTTACATATTACTGATGGTATAATTTATGAAAAAAATTATCAAGTTTCACCATTTCGAAATTATATTGAAAAACTTTTTAATTTGAGAAAAAGATATAAAACAGAAGGAAATACTGTAGGTGATGAGTTAATTAAATTATTGATGAATTCGCTATATGGCAAAACTGTGCAAAAAGATATTACCACTAAATATCATTTATGGAATGAGAATACATTGAGAAAAAATTTCACTCAAGAAGTAAAAGATTATGAAAAATTAAATGATGAACAATATTTAGCGAAAGTAGAAATGGAAGATGATGAATTTCTCAAAACTAATATTGTAAAAGATGGGAAGAACGTCATTCATGCCATCACACTTAGGTTCTTTCATTCTTTCTCACTCTAGAAGAATCATGAATAACTTTATTTTAGAATTAATGGTTTCAAAGAAAAATACATTCATTATACAGATACTGATTCAATATATATTTCCAATGAGCTCTTTAATAAATTAGATGCTGCTGGATATGTTGGTGGGGAATTGTGTCAAGGAAAAAATGATTATGGAAATGGTGGAATTATTTTTGCAATGTTTATTGCTCCTAAAATAAAATACTGTATTACTGTAGATGAACAAGGGAGACTTAGTGAAAAGAAAACATTCAAAGGATATTCACAAGATAAAGTAAAAGTAGAAGATTTTCTAAAATTATATTCGGGGAAAACATTATCGACTACAGTTAATAAACCATGGAAAAGATCTTTAGAAACTGGAATTAGTATTCCTGATAAAAATAATAATACTGAAGAAAAAAAATTTTCTGGTCAAATAAATATTCTAAAACGTCAAGCACCTGATGAAAATGAAATTATGTTACCTTATAACGGAGAAGATATTCAAGCTGAAATATTTCAAACAATCATCTGTGAGAGTAATTTAAGTGATGATGATGACACGTGGGAATAATAATTTTTTTATTACATCTAAAAAATTTATAACATCTAAAAAATTTATTACATCTAAAAACTTATTACATCTAAAAATTTTATTACATCTAAAAACTTATTACATCTAAAAATTTATTACATCTAAAAACTTATTACATCTAAAAATTTTATTACATATGAAAATATATTTATCGAATATTTTGGTATTTTCTATTAAGTTTTACCATATTAAGTTTCATCATATAATGTTTTATCAAAAGATAATTTAAATTTTTTTTCACTAACTATTGATTCATCATCATCATCATAAATTGTTTCTTCATCATCATCATAAATTGTTTCTTCATCATCATAAATTACACTTTTTGGTATAGGATGCCCTTCCATGATAGGATACCATTCTCTTATTGGAATATCTAACTCTAAATTACATCTTTTATCTGATAATAATATAATAGAGAAAAATATTGGTCTTTGATCTCTTTTGGAAAATTTAATAACCCCACCATAATCTGAATCACTTTTAGTTTTTATTAAAGATGATAAAATTTTAAATTGATTAGATGTAAATCCTAATTTAAATTTTGTAGACCCGACGCATAGTTGTCTAACAGTATCTTCAACTATACCATCATTATTATTTTCAATTGTAAGAAAATGAAATTTAGATAAATTTTTATAATTACTAATATTTTTATAATCTTTTTTACCATTTACACCTTTTTCAGATGTTACAGAATCATCATTATTATCATCTATATTATTATCATTATTATCATAAGATTCTTTAAGATCGGGCAAAGCCCTAGAACCTTCAGTTCGTTTATTATGAATATGATTATGGTCATTGTTAATAGTATAAGGTGTAGTCCACATATAAATTTTCTCTTGTTGAGCTAAACCATTTATATAAGATTTTAACAAATTAATATTTAAGTTTGAATATAATCCTATATACGTATCATCATCATATCTTTGGGGCATTTCTAATGTTTCTTGTTTATAAATTGTGTCTCTATAATAAACTTGACATAATAATTCTTCATTATGTTTTTTACTCTCTATGTGAATGTTATATTGATTTTGTTCGTCAACAAATAATCTAATTTTTTCTTTCGAAAAAGATTTTAATTTTTTAACTAATTCTTTAATATTGATATAATTAATAATTTTAGTTTCTATCCAATCAGTATTACTAATTGGTAACACTGCTCTAATAAATCCATAAACATTATTATGACCTATTATAACCATATTTTCTTTATTTAATTCCACATAAGCTACATCATTATATTTACTAACAATCTCCATAAATTTAATAAATGGATCACCTGGAAAAATACAATAATTGGTTTCTATAGAAGGTAAACCTTTAGTCTGTTCTCTAAATATTTCGGCTTGTAATTGAAATAAAATATTAACATCTATACATGGATTTGTAATAGTATTATTATTATTATTATCAAAACATTTATTTTCAAATCCCGTTGATCTCGTCGAATAAGAAGAACAGGATGATGCGGGCGAATATAATTTTTTTAAATTTGGATTTTCCATTTTTTTTTTATTAGAAAAATTTTATTTTTATTAGAAAAAATTTTATTTTTTTATTTTTATTAGAAAAAATTTTATTTTTTTATTTTTATTAGAAAAAATTTTATTTTTTTTATTGTTAAAAAATGATGTTACCAAATGTTGGTGGAGGTGCATATATCCTGAATAATCGTGAATTAGAAATAGAAATAGAAAATTATATCATGAAAACTGGAGACGTTTTATCTGGTCCATTGCATCTTTCTATTCTTCCGCAAACAAAATACAGAGTTAACAAATAAACAATATGTGATACACAAATCAATGATTTAAAGGAAAAATATATAAACGATGTTTTGGTTCCACTGATGAATGAATTGAAGTTGCTTAAACTTAATGACAAATCATTAAACGAAAAATTATTAAAACTTGATAAAAAGGATAGAGAGCTAGAAGCAGATATAGCAAAACTTTTTAAAAAGATTTCTGAACAATCAAAAATTTTAATATTACTTTCTATAAATTTAAAATCTGCAGTCATTAAAAATAAACATCAGATAAAAATGTTAAAAGAACAATTAGAAGATGAAATAGAAAAACTGCCTGAAAGAATTAAAAAAAATTAAAGCATTTACAAACTACATTCCAAAAAAGTGCTGATGAATTGAGTTCTAAAATTACTCAACAAATGAAAAAGATGAATAGAATAATAAATGAAGTAAACTCACTTAATGAAAAAGTTGATAAAATGAAAACTCTTAAAATCAATTTAGAAAATCAATTAAAGAAAAATTTACAAGAAAACTCTAAAGAAAATAAAGAACAGTTAGATGCTGTTAAAAGACAATTAGATGTTTTTAAAATTAAGTTAAATGCTCTTAAAACGGCGTTGAAAGATTAATCAGTCAGAAAATAGCAAGTTAATAGAAAAGAAATTAAAGTACATCACACGCTGCTTGACGCAATAGATAAAGTGCAACAGGCAATTAATAAAGTTATCTCGAAGTTGTTGTCCATTCACAAACGTAAATCTTAACACGTAGATATTTTTCCCAAAAGTCAAATTTAATCCTAAAAAATGCCTATAATTTATAAACACAATCTTAAACATTTTGCATCAAATAATAAAATTGCTCATGAACCATCTATGAAACCTGTGTACCATTATGATAGTGTAGAAACTGTCGGAACACAAAAGTTCCTAGGCACCGCAGGTAGGTGCCGTCCAAAAAGAAGGAGATGGCATCTTTTCTGGTATTGGTAGTATCGTTAACTTAATTAAAAATAATAAAGATTTGATTACATCTGCTGCAAAAGGAGCAGCTGCTATAGGTAGTACAGCTAGTGCAATATCAAATGCTGTTAAGTCTCAAAACGAATTAAAACAACTAGAAGCCTATTCGTAACACTTAGGAATGATTCTGAAGAACTAAAAAATTAAAAAAAACTTTCAGATGAAAACAACAAAATAAAATTGCTAACATAGCTGTGGATGGTGATAGTTAAACATAATGAAAAAACAATTTGAAGAAATAAGAGTAATGGCGTGAGCAGCCACCTTCGGTTTAACCCCACTAGCAAAGCTTGGTAGCGGATGCTGGTCTAGCAAAATTTAAAATATATATTATTTTTTAGTAAAATTTTTTTTAGTTTTTTTTAGTAAAATTTTTTAGATAAAATTTTTTTTAGTTTTTTTTTAAGTAAAATTTTTAAGTAAAATTATTTTAGCAGAATTTTTTCTGTCTGTGAGAAAAACAAAAAAGTCAAATTATTTCTTATAAAAATGCCTTCTCTTATAGAAAATATATTTAGATTAGATGATCCTCCGTTCACAATTTACAATCAAAAAAAGAATGACTATATAAGTATTTCTATGAATCCCGGATCTTCAAGTAGAGTAAATACTGGAGGTGATTTTATTTTTGAAGTTGATAATCAGCAGAGTATATTATATTTACCTGATTCATTTTTACACTGTGAATATTCTTTATATAAGTGATGCTTATTTTTACAACACCATTACCAGATACGATAATAATTACACCTAGAGGATATAATTTTTTTCCAAGATTATTCTTTTACACAAATGCGACTTAGATGTTTGCAAAACTCAAAATATAGAATTCAATAGTTTATTCCCCGATGTGTAATTGAAACAATGCTTAGATTTGTAACAATGTGGTGAAACTCATAATAAAAAGTATGTAAATCTGAAGGTTGGTTTTCCAGATACTAAGGATGGTATAATTGTTTGAATGATCTTAAACTCAACGCTGGAACAGAAATAGGCAAGCAGGAATTGCGAAAGATGTAGAAAATATTGCAAAAACATTTAAATAATTATAACAAATAATGATGCATATAGAAGAAAGACGTGATGATATTTAACAAGAAAAGTAAACAGGACCAGTAAATTGGTCATTGTCTCCATTCATTCGGATATTTAGATTATGACAAAATAACATATCAATTTAAATTTAAATTAATAATTTCATCGTAACGGCAAATAAAATGAATTAATTCTTTTTG
>CAJQUW010008953.1:102500-256489 GCA_907163375.1 Prostheceraeus crozeri | reverse complement strand
GTTCGGCCCTCTAGCTGACCTACCTCTTGCATTGCGAATCTCCGCTTCAACTTCCACAAGCTTGACCCTTGATGCATCAAAATTTGTTGACGAAATTGATGGCCTGTCGACCATCAAGCATCATAGCAGACCATGATTATCTCAGAAAAATAGAGACGCTTTAATTTGACTGCCTATTTTTTTATGCTTGCCAAGATATCAGTGTCTTTCAATATCCATGCAAAGATGTCATCGTTAGAGTCCTATTTCGTAGGTCCCTCTTAATTGGCTAAATCGTATAAAACATTATCTTTAGACGGGCTTGCCAAATAGGACTCTAACAATTATATATTTTAGACCAAATTGGACTTTATATAATGATATAAATAAAAATAAATAATGTATAGTAATATTAAAATAGCAAAATTTATATTTACAATATTTAAATAATACTGGGTACGTCAAATGTAGCGCAAGATCTACTAAACAAGAAAATACTCATAGAAAATTATTACAAAAGTGTAGATTGAATTCGTTTCAAGGCAGAATTTTTGCAAGACACTTTTACAGTCTTGAAGGCACCGATCGACATTTCTTTTGGTACAAATGATTGTCCTCAGAATTGACCTTACTCTATCTGTAATTGCTGCCCTAGACTATTCTTGATACTTTAGGAGTTTCTGCTGTAAACCTTTATTCACAATTTCCAAAGAAAAAAATTGCTGGCGTGAGATCAGGCGAACACGGTGGCCAGTCGATCCAGCCGCGCTTTCCAATCCACGACCTGGGAAACTTAGCAGAAACTTACAAAGAAGTTTGAAAGTACCGGCTCCGTATGTAATCTTCCGAAGTCAGGACGAATATCTGTGATAAAAGCACCTGATATTCAAGTTGCTGTGCTGAGAGAGATACATGCTACTCCAACTTCCTCTTGTCGCAGAATATCACGTCAATGGCAAGGTTCTTGTGATGAAAGTTCTCACCAGCGATGCCTGAAAAACTTTGCACTGAAACTTTGCATCTCCAGATTATTTCATGCGCTCCATGAGGACGATCCAGATCGATGCTTACAGCTTGCTGAAAAAAAATTTGTGGAACTAATATAGTGACGTAAACGTAATCTTTTTGCTGATCAATCGTATGGTCTGATGAAGAAGTATTTAAACTGAATGGACACATAAACAAACAACCGCATTTACTGGAGAACAGAACAATCCCCGATCGAAATTATCGAAAAGGAAGTGAATCTTCTTGGGCTCACAGGTGGTGGTGTGCCATTTTTATGTGGAGGAGGAATTCGGACCACCGTATTCTATCGATGGTACTGTCTCTAGTTTATGTTACATTGAAATGCCGTCCAATTGGTCATAGCCCAGACTGAATCATAGATACGACAAGGTGAGCAAATTGTTTTCCAGCACGACGGAGCAACATCCCATTTTGGGCCTATCGTTCGAGACTGGCTCGCTCGATGCTAAGATTACATGCTCAAGGATTGGAAGGCGCGGTTGGATCGAGTGGCCACCGCGTACGCCTGATCTCACACCAGCAGATATTTTTCTTTAGGGAGCAGAAAACCCAAAAATATCAAAGCTGAAGCTGGCCACCTTTTCGAAAACTGAGACAGAATTGCTAGTTTGCCTTGATGCGAATTCATATACACTTTTGTAATACTTCTGTTATGAGTATTTTCTTGATTGACAGATTTTGCGCTACACATTACACATCCTGTATTTAAATATTTTGTAAATATTTGACATACTGTGCAATCAAGCGCTTAATACTGTAGGTTTTATCTTTGTGAAAGTTCATTCGAAGCACAGCAACACGAACATAATCGCATTAAGGTTAATGCGATCCGCTGTGTACATCTGACATTATTTTGAAGTCTTTGATTCAAAATGTGACGTATAGTTGGATACCCAATATATACTCCAAGTGTTTGACATTCTTCTAGAGTCTTGTAACTTTAGCCTGATGACGTGCACCTGATAAAGAACACAAATGCGCCTTTCATTCAAATTTATTTTGTCTTTAGCGAATAAAGCGCCGGATTCGAGATGCACATTTTTCGAAACCGAATCCCAACATGCTTCAAAACTTGCAATGTCTCATGAGCTGTGTAGTTTAGTTTCATGCAGGTTTTAATTTGGGAAAAAGTTTGCTTTAATTAATTTTCAATATTTTCAATTATTCAAGCTATTTTGATAATATGCTCGCAGCAATATTTCCAGCATTATTTTTCGATTAGCATCGCATAGATTCTTAACTTCGTGACAATAGAACAAATTATTTTACCTATATTTTAGGAAGATTTTTATGCAGCCTGTCGGTCGAAGTACGTGGACAAAATTTTTCTGGTCTATTCAACGTTTAAGTGACAAAACTTTTATCTGAGTGTCGATTGTCTTTTGGAGACATCATTCAAGCACAGTTATAACCAGAAAGAAAAAACACACTATGGTGAGAATTCACGAAAAACAATTTAAAGCGAGGAAAATAGAAAGGAAAGGAGACAGTGTGGCAAATATAATGTAAACACTGTAATTCGCTGGATACGAAAATTACATACAAACATATACCAAAATCACATACAATTTAAAATTAACATCTGATACGAAATTCTCGCATGCTTACAGAGATCTGGTTATGTCTTCATACGAACATCTCATCATTTAATTTCGTGGCGTGAATGATAAGCAGCGCTGCGAACTATTATATCTGTGATTGGCTGTTTTTACACTGAAATGCGGTTCTTGGTATGTTATAATATCCGAGACCCGATGCAAATTCAATCCTCATTCGTATGTCCGCAAACACGGCTTCTCTGTGCTGCGATTATAGAGTAATGCTTTGTTTGTATTATCAACTAAATGTAAATTGTGATGATCCTGTAATGTTTCGAATTCAATATAATTTCTAGAAGCTTGAAACAAATGACGCTTTCATTGTGGCACCATAAAATGGTGAGCGAGCGTCTAAATGATCCGTAATTAGTCAACTAAGCTCATGAAATTATAATTCTACGACATTCTAAAGCTATAAAGCGCTCACAAGACTAAAATCTGACCCGCATAGAACCTTCCCGTAAAAATATGCCTGTACTAGACTTTATTCCCCAATCTAAGTAGACTTTTGAAGCCAGCTACAGCTAAAGCTTGACAATGCTCGCAATAAAAACGAGAAGCTTTTAAGTTGTTAGGTAAAGAGACATCGCAGATGTACGTGAAATGTAGTGATGAAATTGCGGAATTTGAAAGGCCGTCGCTGAATGAAGTTAAGACCCCAGTATGAGAGTTACCTCGAGTTGTCCGCCAAATCATCGAAGATCTCGGCGATGATCCGATAAGTCCACTGTATATGAAGACGATTCATCACGCGAGACGTGAATGTAGAGTTGTTATCTAATCAAATAATCACTGACACCTGCGTAGTAGTCATTGCTGATGTGCTTGTCGTCGGAAAGCGATTTGACGAAGAGCGTAGCGACTCAAGAAGAAGGAAAGCGAATTGATTCTGTTGAAAAGCATGAAGGAGAAAATATTGAGACAGGCGGCACGAGAGAATTTCTAGAAGCTGAAGCGAAAGCGGTCCCGTACGATTTTGATTAATTTGCAATTGAAACCGTTGAACGTGCATGAACAACAAATAAGTCAGGGGAAAAAGAAAAAACTCGATATTTCAAAATCGTTAGTAAAGCTTCATCCGATTATAGCCACTTGCCTTGATTGCGATAGGTGAGACCCCTCCACTCACCACGGAGTATCCAGCCATTTATTTCAAAGTGGATGCTACCGGTGATTTGCCAAAATCAAACCAACGCTCGGAGTGAACAATTTCGTATATCTTCACTGAGGAGTAAAGGGCCTATACACGTGGACGAAGTGATTTTTCAATGCTAAAATCAGAATCACGTCGTATAGAATTGCACTCTCACTGCTAGAGGAAACGGTACGGCAACCAAACTGCTCTAAACGTGCCTACCTAAAGAAGATTTAGAGAACTTGCGGAGCATTAGCAGTCAGATGAACTTTTGAAACTTCGAAATTTTGCGCCGCGAACTGATATATGCTGTCATGCTTTATCTGGAATATGCATTGAATCCGATTCAAGGATCTGATTTTCTAAATACTCTTGGCAAAAAATGCTTAACGATTTGAGATATCCGTTCACTAATCTGTTCGGCGTTAGTAGGAAAATGAAGTGTCATCCTTGAGACACTTGTTGGGAAGAGCACCTGACGATTTTTGAGGAGATTAACATTGATCGCAACAGAAATTGATTAGCCTATACGGAAATATGAGCACCCTTTTTTCGGAAATGATAAAGAAACTCGCACCCACAGTATTCAAAAATAAGCACGCGATTATCGAACTTTCCACCAAAAAGTCAAACGTTCAAAAAGCGTTTTAATACGCCAATGTTGGCATACACATTACAGATTAATGAAATTCAATGGTCATGCGATGAATGATAAAGTATAAAAAATGCAGCACTTTGTTTGATGAGTGATGATTGGCGGTCGGATGGAAGATAAGAAAAATTACATTTTCACATGTCCCGGCTCACCATTGGACGATCATATCTAGTTGTACATCCATGTAGAATAGACATTTTTCTAGATGCAGTTATATCCAGCTATAAAATGTATACATTTAACTGTGCAGATAAATATTTCAAAAATGTTGATATACTTGTTATTGGATTTTTATCATTATAATAACCCAGTGGACACCTAAGTAGGCCTATTTAATATTCTCTAAATTATTATTAGTCGGGAGGAACGGAAATTTGTTTTAGCAAGAACATACATTTTTTTAAGAATTATATACACGAATAGGTTTTGGTCTTACTGAAGTACAATGAATGAATTAATGCAATATTCGCACAGGATTTTCGCCGTTCCTCCGCCACAAGGTAGTTGTGTGGTGGAATCGCTTGATTCCAGGCTATATATCTCTTGTTTATACTCAAACGGTTTTGTCATAGTCGTTTTTGTTCGGATCCGGATCGCTGTTCTAGATGTGTACCTATATGCTTTGAACTGCTTCGGGTTGATATCATTCAATCAAGGTCATCGAAACTGTTCTATACATGACAAGAGTGGAACAAATTGAAGTTCTTTCTCTTGCATATCTCGGGACATGCGCACAATGAAATGATATATCTCTTCTATCCTTCCTGACTCACATTGGTTACCAAAGCATTCATTCTAATCATTTTATTGTTACATCGACCAGTTTCAGTTATAGGGCTGTGGTTGCTGTTCTGAAATTTTAAACAATGACAAAACATGATTACTAGAGTCAGAATGTTTAGGTCATATTTCATTGGTTTTCGAATACGGCACATTCCAAAATATCGAAGACCTCGTACTATTAATTTCGCTGAATTGATCCATCTTGTCTCAATCTTTCACAGTCGTTTAGTTGCTAATGTTCTTGTAATTTATACGTTCTTCAATATTTGATACACAATATCCTGTAAAATTAACTTTCTTGAATAATTTCTAATTCTATGAACCAAGTATTTTTCGCAATATTTTCTGGCAGGTTCATGGTTATGGCATCATTAATTACTCTTATCATTTTATTTTTCCTTCAATTTTCTCGCAATTTTATCCGTAATTGAGCGCAGATTGTAATTAGTGGAATTCCACAGGTTGAATTTATCAATTATTCCAAACTTCTATGAGACAGTAGTTCGGTGTTGACCGTTTGAGGTGATAAAATCTTTTGTAAAAATTGCTTTCTAATTCTGTTCACCAATTGCAGAACAATGACAGAGGGAAATTGCATTCGATATTCGGAGAAGAAGGAAACAGGGGTGGGTCGCCTTTTTCGGCTTGTAATTCTGTAAGGAAAATGGGTCATGGCCTGAGAACTGTCCCTAGATTTTTAGATCGGGAATCTCGACTTGATGCGTAGGCCAATTTTTGTCTTAAATATTTCCTGACGAATATCGAACATATGAATGCCGAAAGAGCGAATTATGCTGCCCACATTGTACGTCCGAAAATTTCCATATCGAAAGTCCTTTGCCCTCAGAATTTTCAAATGTGATCGATGTATAACATTGAAAGTAATGTCAGGCCTATTCACAGACAGCCGTTGAGCCAGTTGACCGACAGGAAAAAAGTCCTTTACACAAATGATGACAAATCAAGCGATGAAGTTCAAACCGCGTACTTTAGCTAAAAACCACGTATTGTTATCTCCCAAAAGCTGTTGCGTTCGTTAAATCAAACGACAAACCGTCCGTGTCCGCAATGCAGAATGGCGTTTGAACACTTTGAGCAGCAAGATCCTACATAACCGAAAGCCTTCCGACGGGTTGAAGTTGAAACGAAAGTTCAACAGAAACAAGTGGTGTGCATCCGTTCGCTAATCAGACCCTACTACATATCATGTTCATCAATCTGCGATAGCAATCGAAGCTATATCCGGAGGAAAAACACTACGAGTAGAAGGCAGGCATTTGTCAAAAATATGCCTGCCAATGTTAGTGCGAATGGCCCATTGACTCCAACTACTGGCAAGCAAAATGATAGAGTTACTTTCTGGCCCGATCCCGACCAGAATCTCTGAGGAAAAATCCAATTAGACGATTTTTGATAGGATAGGAAAACGATTTTTATGATTGTCTAATTCAGCCCGAAGCGGATGAATTAGTGACCACCGAAATCTGGTTAAAGAAGTTTATTGGGGATGGACACATTACGGACGAGGTGTTTGTTACACAGTCCCAAACTTCCACATTTTGCCGCAGAAAGCGGAAATTATGGCCCTGTACGTAAGCACATGGGACTACAATCAAACCCCTTGACATTCGAAAGCGCAAGTTCCGATAAATGACAAGTTGGACAATTGTCAAACTATTGCGAAAAGATTGTTCATTCGACGTTATGGTCGTTAGATTCATCGGGAATTACTGACTGCCAAGAACAATCTGGATGACGAAGTAGCCGTTCGAAAGTTTGAAGACAATTGTAAATTCCGTGATACCCGATATCAAATCGCTTTCCAGGCACAAGATGAATTTGCAACTTACCCACTAAGAAAGTTTGGCTCTGGGCCGATTTACGATCAATGTGCAAAGGTCTGGAAACGGAACCAGTATGAAGAAGAAGGTGGTGACATCATTCAACACACAAGAAAAGTGATGGAATTATTGAGAACTCAATGCTGCTAAAGAAAACATGAGGTGTTGTTCATTACCTTCCACACCACGTCGTGATGATTAAAGATGGATAATTCGACTACAAAGTGCGACTAGTATTCGAGGCTGTCCGCGCAAACTAAAAGCAATGTGTCATTGCATGACTGCCTTCTGCGAGGACCAGTAATATTTGCAAAAAAATCTCCGGGATATTAACGCGAATTGGCTTCCACCAAAATTTCACGACGTATTTCTGATATTCAAGCAGAATTGTGGCAAGTCGGTATTCAAGAGATCGACAGGGATTGCACTGGTTCTTCTGGTTAAAATCTATTCAATGCTTCTATGAATATGAAAATCTTCAAGTTTAGCGATTTTCCAGAGTTCCATTCGGGATCATATCTTCTCCCTTTCTTTTGGCAAAACCAATCCATTCACCATCATTCTCAGACACAGTCGGAATCTTCGAAAAATTTGGTTAGAGGGAATCTATATAGTTGACAATGTCTTTGCTGGATTTGATAATGAACAGAAGCTACATAGGTTTTACGAGATGAAAGAGTATTTCAGGCAGAAAATATGAACCTGGAGAAGAAGGTCTTCGCACTCGAGCCTTCTAATGATAAGATGAAGGAAGAAGATAAGGCCAGTGGTGACTGACACTGTCAAGATTCTAGTACTCAATGGAATACTTCTGATGATGCGATGTCTTGCGAAACAAAAACGAAATAAGGACACAGTAGAATTACAGGAGTAACGTCTGAGACATTTTCTCAAGCGTTGGACCTAACACGTTACTATAATCCTGTTTTGATACAATCCAAAATTTGTTTCAGTCATTATGTATCAGGGATATAATGAAGAACAATAATTGATGCCGCTAATTATTCAAGCTGTGGATTTTCCTTTATGTGCCGACTTGAAAATCATTTTTCGAACACATCTAATCAACAGACACCTAGGTGTAGGCGGAATCAGAGATGCATTTGCTGTTTTACAGATGTGTCAAAAAAATTTTTTGGTGGTGTTGTTATTGTCCGATACTTCGATGGCACTCAACATGAACCCTAGAGAAGAGATTTTTTTTTCATCCCTCCCAACAGCGAAGGTTAGTCCAAGCCGAGTGTCAATTTCAAGACCAAGAATAAGGGTTTGTCAAGATACCGAGACTGGAACTCCTGGCTATACTGATTGGAGTTCGAATACCACGACCTTTATAAGAATGAATTTAACAGTCGCATTATCGTCGTGATTCTGTGGTCTGATCCAATGATAGCACTTCAGTGGATACTAGCAAGAGAACACTGAACGTTTTGTACGCAATCGAGTCGGAAGAACTCAGAGAAAAGCAAGCGAGTTTGATTTTCGTTATATATATACTCTGGAAAATCTGCTGACAAACGGCTCGAAGAAATTTTCACCAGTTTGATACAGATAACTGCTTAGGTGGCTGGGTCCCTACTTGGGGGGGGACTTTCGCTCTCGAATTCTGAAAAATAGGCCTAAGTCGAATTTGCAGCCATTTATCCTCGATGGAACATGAGTACGAAGAAGAAACTTGTCAAAAGGAAAATTTGATGCTTTTTCATTCTACGGAGTCTATGATCGATTTCACCCTACGGTGACGGAAGACTATTGACAGATACTCACATTGTCGAAAGTGTTGAGGGTTTGCGTGGCTCCCCCTTGAGAAAGCGTAACGAATTTATGCAAGGTATACTCGGCCAGCTATGACAATCTCTACTCAGATACAAGAAAAAGTTGCTACTGAAGTGGATAAGTGAATTCAGTCATCAATTATGAGAACCAATTGGAAGTTATTGGACGATCAATCGAGGATAGCAAAACTAATTCGGAACTTGGTCAGAAACTAACATACGATGGAGGTTATTCGAAGCTTTGGAAGACTAGCGAATTCTGATTTGAGTTATGAGTTATGATGCCGATATTGATGCGAAAGATCATATTTGACCAAATTAATCATTCGAGATGTTCATGAAAGACATGATTTGCATCCAGGGGCAAATGTCAAGTACTCCCCAACAAGTGTGAGAAAGTATTGGCATTCCAGTGGGCGACGAGCTATCAATTCTGTGATAAAAGACTGTCGGTGTGTCCCTCAGGAGCATTCTGGGTGCTCATTTAAAACCTCCGAAGATGCCAGCTGGCCTGCAGAGAGAGTAGTAACAAGCCATATTTCCATTCATTTAATGCGGCGTGGACTATTTTGGACATATTCTTATTCGAGGTAATGATGGAAAACAGAAAGTTTGGGTGTGCTTATTCACGTGTCTCATTACGGGAGCCATCTACTTGGAGGTCGTCGAGAATATGACAACTGAATCCTTTATCCAGGCTTTCAGGCGCTTTGTCGCGCGATTTGGAACACCAGAGCTAATTTACTCAGATAACGCAAAGCAATTCAAATTGTCTAATCAGCTCCTGAAACATTGGAAAGGACCGGAATTTAATGAAGTCATAACAAGTTACATGACAGCAGAGAACATAACGTGGAAATTCATTCCAGAAAAGTCCCCATGGTTCGGTGGCTTTTATGAAAGATTAGTTGCGCTTGTAAATAAGCCTCTGAGAAAAGTAATTGGTCGCGGATTCCCATCCTTAGTTGAGCTCCAAACAATCCTAGCGGAAGTGGAGGCATTAGTGAATTACAGACCACTTGTTTATATCGACTCTGCCAGAAATAGTTCAAGAACAATCTGCCCAAACGACTTTCTGTCTATGAATTTCTGCGTTGGAATGCCTATAATGAGTGATGACACCAGTGACTTGATTTATGAGGGCTCTACTGAGGAAGCTTATGCAAATATTTTGGAAACAGGACAGAAACTTCTTGATCAATTTTGGATGTTATTGCAAGAAGAATATTTGAAAGGCTTCAGGGAGCGTTATCAAAGCAAGCTAAAAGGTTCAAGGTATTCTGAAATTGCACCAACTGTTGGTATGATAGTAACTATCAAAGACGATCATTTAAGAAGAAGTCAATGGAAGTTGGGAAGAAATTTGCTCATGAGTTTTGACAAATTCACAAATTTGATCAAGAGTAGAGACGGTGAAGCAAGAGTTGCCAAAGTGAAATTGGCAAATGGTGTGATTACTCTCAGAGCAATCAGCTTACTATTCCCGCTCGAAACAGTGGAACATGCGGAACCACCTAGATACTCACGAACTAAACCCACAGGTACACAATGAAAGTAATCCGCGGGTTCGAGGAAGATAAGCAAAAAGTGCAACAAACGAAAAACTACTGAACCTGTTCCAAAAGAACATGAGCAGTGATAACGTCGACAATGATTGCAATAATGGCTTAAGTGACTAATAACGGTGACATTAACAGTGAACAACGGTACATTGCTGTAATCTATAGAATTAGTGATAGCATTTTTTAAAAAGCACATTACGTATTTCATTCAGTGACATCAATTTAACTTTCATAATGTGAATCAGTTGCGCTTCGGTGCAGAAGTGAGAAACTGCTGATATCTATTATTCATTCAATGAATTATTCTTCGTATACTTCGGTGATTTTATTGACATTTGATTGATGCGTCTACGATGTGTGAAATCTTCTGAGTAACTCTGAGTAACGTTCATATGATCTTCTTCTACTCAAGCACTCACTCGATCGATCCGGACATCTGAAAGTGTGGAACTTTTTTACAATCATGTGTGTGTGTAATATTTGTACATAGAATTTTTGGCGGCGGGAGTGTCGCAACACGGCAGTCTCTGTGCTGCGATTATAGACTAATGCTTTGTTTGTATTCATCAAATAAATATAAATTGTGATGATCTGTAAATGTTTCGAATTCAATACAATTTCTAGAATCCTTGACAACAAATCACGCTTTTACTTGTCGGCACATAAAACGTATGCCTCTGGTATGTTAAGCTTAAGTCACATAGCAATATATATACTCATTGACATAATTAATGAAACAAACTATCATTGGCTTGAATTGAAGTTTGTTTCATTTTTTCTCACGTATGATGCAATATCTCGCTTTCTATGTATTACCATTCAACACATTAGAGAATGGAGAATGATCTATGGTGGTCAAATTTCAAATTTTGATATCGATACAACTGTCACAATTGCTTTTAAAAATTGAACATAAACGTGAACTGAAATCCAGCTTTTGTAAAATTAAATGGCACACGATCAGTTTACCAGAGGTATGGCTATTGGAATCATTCGTTGTGGTAGAAGTTGTGCGAGTGTTGCTGAAGAACTGCAACTATTGAGAGTCGCTGTTTGGAGGTGGTGGTGTCGATGGAAAGCAGAAGGAGATGTGTTTAAAAGAAGAAGGGATCTGGTCGACCAAGAAAGTCTACAGGAAGGACAGACGCACGTCTAGTTTTAGCTGCAAAGAGGAATAGATTTGTGTCAGTCCCAAAGCTAGTCATACACTGGAAGAGTGCCTCAAATATAGACTGTAGCGTTCGAACGGCTTACCGAAGATTGCGAGAAGCTGGAATTCAATCGCGACGACCAGCTGTCCTAATTCCATTGAGTTTTGAGCACCGCAGAAGACGAGTTGCCTGGTGTAATGCCCATCGCTCATGGAATGACCATCACTGGCAGAAAGTCTTGTGGACCGATGAATCGAGATTCACTCTGGATTTCAATGACGGTCGTGTCAGAGTGCATCGTCTTCCAGGTGAACGCTTTGCCCCATGCTGTATTAAAGAACACGACAGATATGGTGGTGGAAGTGTTATGCTGTGGGGTGGCATTTGGCATGGCGGACGAACGACAGCAGTCATCATGAAAGGCACGTTGACTGGAGAGAGGTATCTCAATGAATTAATTGTGCTTGATGTTGTTGCCCAGTAGTCAGGGTGGAGGATCTCGTCTTCCAAGACAACAATGCAAGACCACATCGCTCCACGGCTGTCATTGACACTGTTAGGAGATTGAACATTCAAACCCTTGACTGACCTACACGCTCATCTGACTTTTCACACATTGAACAAGTGTGGGACGAGCTTGGGCGGCGAGTGAGAGACCGCTATTCATTTCCACCAGTGTCCCTGAAGATTCTCTCTGAAAGACTGACAGAGCAGTGGCTTCTCCTTGAAACATCCTTCATTCAGAAACTTTGTGAATCCATGGCATCTCGGATAACTGAATGTATTGGAGCTAGAGGGGGGCACACGCGCTATTAAAGTTGAATCTGCTACATGCGTTGTTTTTCTGTGCTATCGACTTGGTGGAGATTATGACTAAATCATAATCATACATACATGTATATATACCAGTCAAAATGAAAGAAGTTAAAGAAGTAAATGTTGTTTCAAAAATAAGTATAATACGTATAATATGTGAATATATATATATATATATAAAATATATATATAATGTATTGCATACTACTGTCAAATAACTTTTTTCAGTAATACCAGTCGTGGATATTTCTTTTTGATAGTGTGATATTTAACTAGATTAGATTTATTGTGAATTTTATGCTCGCCGAGTATGTCGTCGTTGCTACTTGTCTAGCAACTTTAACATGACGCTTAGATACCTCTACTTTATGACCAAACCAAAGTTGATTATCATCAATTCATTCAAACAATACTCTTCGTGCAATCATGTTGACTTATATATCTCAAGTATAACTATTTTTGCGTTCATGAATTACAATGTGTTTTATTTCGGCTTGATAATGTGCTTAAAATCAAAATTACATAATGCATAATTGTTGCTGGTTGAATACTTATTGATTATTTATGAAATGCCCTAGAGTTACATGCATTAAAATCGAATTCAGTATTGAATATATGACTCTAGAATGTCATTATTTCATTACTTTCAAAACAGTAGTAACATTATTGTGATCTTTGTTGCCAAATGGCCTTAAATCAACATACTTTAGACATAATTGATGCTTTCTTTTAACATTGTGCTGGTATGGCTATGTTACCAGTACCAATATCGCACAGATCTCGAACACAAACGAAAAAGAGTAGAATAGTGCGAGCGACATTCTAAAAAGATCACTGATGAGTGGCATGATGTGGGCGGAATAATCACGGTTCACCCTCGATTTCCACGACGGTGGAGTTTGTGCTTACAGAAGGCTTGGAAAGGATATACAGCCTACTGCCATTCAGAACATGATCGATTTGTCGATGGGAGTGTCAGGATTTTTGCGGGTTTTCGGCAAGGTGGACGAACGACTGCTATTGTCATCAAAACACCTTGGATGGCAAATGTTGTCTCTCACAGGTTGTAGCTCCTTTTGTTATTCCAGCACGTAATGGGGCACCATCTCATCATCTAAGATCTCAAGATGACAATGCGCAGCAGGTGAGTAGGCATATCTTCCATGGCCTTTACGCTGTCCTGATATTTCACTGATCGAGATTGTGTGGGATGAGCTTGGTCAAAGGGAAAGACTTGCATCCACATTCTCCTAGCAATGTCGAAGCACTCTCCGGAAGATTAGTTGAAGAGCGATTGGAATGCTTTGACAACTGATGTGTGGTGGTGAGGGTTTGATCCTGCCAATTGACACAGCCGCATAAGTGACTCATAGCTCAGTTGGTTAGAGCACAGGTCTAGTTAACCTTGGTCGTAGGTTCGAATCCTACCAGTCGCACATCTTTTGCATGGCAATTTGATCTATCGTTTATTAAAATTTCATTGTTGTTATTTGAGCAAGAGAGATCGGATGGAAGAGAATTAGCAGAATTTGAGTTTGCATTGATGCCCGGGGCGGTCTTACAAGTTGCTGCATACGGTTGAAATATCTTTTATTATCTAAAGTTATAGTTTGATATTACTTCATCAATGAAAATAATGGTTCCTGTAATTCTAAGTGTTAAGAATTTTTGTCACGCAATATAGCTTGTATTTGTGTTGGATTTCTATAGCTAGGATCACATTCCTCAATAAAGTTGTACTTCACCCTACAAAGTGAATTAGTTCCATTTTCCGACGCATGATTTACTAAATTGAGTTATATTCTTTATCTGAATAATGCTGCGAACACATTTGCGTGTATATCTTCAAGCTAATTAATATCACCAACTATAAAATTTTCTTTACGAAGAAATATCTAGAATTATTTTAATCAATCAATCAATCAAACTGATACATATCACATTTTGTATGGGTGCAAAGTCTTTATGAAACACAATTTCTATCAATCATTAATGTTGGATGAAGCATTTTAAGTCAGCAAATTAATAATAGTGAATAAATGCAGCAAGCAGCATGCACAGACTGCATAAATGTTCCTTGTACGAAAACTACTGAAAAACTTTTCTTTTGTCTCTGAAAAAGTTCGATGATTTATCCCTGTAAAAGAAATATCAGGCTTAACTGACTAATCCTGTTGAATAATTAGTAGCAAATTGATAGTGTAAGCTCGTGTCCTAGAAAATAATTTATGCAATAATGTGACCAGTTGACTAGGAAATTTCTTGACAACTTGAACAATGATAGACAAAATCACTGAAAAACTCAAGTTTGGAGACAAAAGATCCTCATTGACAGTACAACTGAAAGACTATTCTACACAGTCTTTTCATGAGGAGGCTTCGTTTTTCAAAAGATTTTCTTCTAACAAATGAATAGCAGAAAGAAAACATCAATAAGAGAAGAATTGAATGGGAGGGGAAGTTCTGTCAATCCTCTGATGAAATTTCCTTAAAAATGATTCGATGAACAGAACGGAATCTGCTACTGAATGTCATTTTCCTTTAACAACAACTTGTTCGCGTCAAATTTATTCATTTCCTAATCTTTGCAGTTCCTTTTTGTCTGTGGGACAGGACGGGCGAAGGAGGGAACTGATCAGCTTTCTTCAACTTCAAATTGCCGATCCCGCCGACGGTCGGCGAAGTCAGAAGAGCTGGAATGAAGGTGCTCCGACGACGTCCACAGAGGAAGAAGATTGCACAATTGACAGCCAAAGTTGGTGAGGATGTTTGGTTCCAGGTGACGGAGAAAGGAAGTTGGATAGCTCTCTGGACCTCAGCCGATGGTAAAGAAGAAGTCAGGTGGGAGCAGGTGGAGATGAAGCATTGGAGACGCGAAGTCCTTGAAGACGACGACAAGACTATGATTCTTCCTCCAGGACGTTGTCTGGCCCTCCACATCAACTACTGCTGAGGAACGAAAAACTCCCAATTTCCATTTATTTGATTTCTTGATCGACGTCTTCCGGCATTCATTTACATTTCGTAATATTTTGGTTTTATTGGTTGTCTTTGATTATTGAAATAAATTCCTCATTTTTTATGCATTCAAAAAATTTCTGATCCTTGTATATGTGATTTTCATCGTGAATTGAGATAGATGCATTGAGGAAATCATTTCCACAAACAGAAATTATATTTTCTTCCTGTTTTCGAGATTATGGAAGTGTTCCTTTCTTCTAAGATAAAGGCTAGTTGCTCTCATCTACTTGCTTTGATAATTCAGTAGTATGAATAATGACGGCAAACAATCCGTGTGCTTCGAATACCCTGCATCATCGTGACTCTACACTCCCGCATTCGTTATTGAGATGTCTCCTGTGTTTCATCAACTGATATGAACTGTGCTTCCTGTGTGTGTCAGTGCCTGTCTGTTCATGTCATTAAAGCGTTATTAGTGGACATCTGATCGAGTTATTGCACTAACGTTTTCCATTTACACAGCCTCCTGGAAAAGTTTGGATAATAAAGGAAAATTGCTTATTCTCAAGCTCTCTGTAGATTTATTTAGATCAGAAATAAGCAAAAATAGATAATCGAAGGGTCCAATTGAGCAAACTATGGTTTCCAAGGCTTTTATTTCAACATTTCTGTATTTATGACTTAACATGATTAGTGATAGCGAATGGAAAATGATAATAAGTAGAGTCGTTTCTATAATCCGAAAACAAGACGTGATAAAATAGGTGGTGCAGTTTCAAATAAACAATTCATTTCATGACACTGATATAAAGATACATTCAAGAATTCAATCAATTAATTGAATTTTTGAAATTCCCACGATTAGTGGTGCGATCAAAATAAGTTGCGTGACCCTTTTCAACATCAATTGGTTGTGTATCATTCAATAGCCTACACCACATATGGAGGTCTTGCTCGTAGTTTGTGTCCAGATACAGCTGCATTATGAACATTTTCAGACATAATTTGAATACATTATTGTAATTCAATATCAATAAGAGCTTAATGAAGCCTACATATAATAATATTCAAGTAGTCTTTGTGAAATATTGTAGGTCTATTGCAACATAATAATTGCATGCATCTAAATTAATTAGATCATTTTGGCATCTACATGTAATTCTACAAACAGACATCTGGCCGCTCAAAGCTTCCCGTTCTGAGATTCCGAGAGATTCAAATCATCAAAATTATTAGTTACATGAATTTGCTTTAGCGATCCAATTCTAATATTCTAACAAGACATATTTCCCTTGCTCATCAAATTAAATATAAAATAGTTGAACATTCACTGTCTCATAGTTAAGATGATATGAAATAGGATTCACATGTAGCGTATGATGCCGAATTATAGTAGGTCTACATGTATATTCTTATGTATGCCTAATTCTATTATTAATAATATGGTTTAAATCCTACACACACTCACACACTTGGCATCCAGTGTTGAAGTGCTCCACCAAACTTTTGAATTTCATCGATTGCACTTCAAAAGAGAACGGAATGGGCCAGGAAAAAGCATGAAATGAACGCTAGACTGGCTAAAACATTATTGGATCACGAAAATTGTGCACAGGCTTATTTGCTTCAAAACCAAACACAGACATCCTATCGCTTCATTATTAAATTGAGACACTGACTGTTCAGTTCACCAGGATCATTTCAGCTATTCATGTCACTGATCAAATAGTTGAGAAAAGTCAGCTGGCGAAGGACTTACTATGACGCTTTGACTCAGACCGTTTCATAAATAATTACACAAAATAGTGAACTTATTTTCAAATGTCATTTGCGTGTTGAAGTTCTGGTTTAATTTCAATAAACGATATGCCATATGAAACCTTATGTCCCATACATTGTTTTGGCATATATTCTACTTTCTCAAGTGGTCAGTTGTGGTCAGTAGGACTTTCAAAAGAAAATTGAGCGTTTTCTTTCATGCAGGATGTTAATATGAAGATGAAAGGATTTTTAAACGAAATGGACACATAGTGTGAGCTATCATTCAGCTCCATCAAGTTGTAAAGATTTTAAGATTCGTTGAATGTATAAAGAGATGCAGAACCAATAAGTTTTACCCCAAAGTTGATACTAAAAGAAAATCTGACGCGATTTTTCAATGATGAAGATGCTCAATTTAAAAAACTTTATACTTTTTTGGTAAGCGCCACTTTATACAAAAAATTCAAAGGGAAGAATTTCATCACTGGCCACGCTGCCTCTTTTAGTGACTACGGCAGAATAACTGAAACAACTAAATGGTAGAGTTTACAGATCACGAATTGAATGTCTCTCACAATGTCACGCCATACGTTGGATCTACAAGCGATATCAATACAGATGAAAGTAATATATAAGTCAGTAGTGAGAATAGATATAATAAAATGCTGAGGGAACGAAATGACAAAAGGAAAGTTACTTCTTAACAAATAGTTTGCAATTGTAAATAAAGTCCTTTTGGAGACACAGTTCTGGACGAAGCAACGAAATAGTTACTGCTTCACCAATGCTGAGTTGGATGGTGCGGTTAAACTGCTTCAGTACAGAAAATGAAGATGTACTTGAAGGGCAGGAGGATGTCATGATGTGTCTCGTGATAGCTGAGCTCGGAGGTTGCTTGGATCGAGGACGAGCTTGACTGTGTTTGAGCCACTTCGGTATGTGCTCTTTGACCCTTGTGGACAGAGGACGCTCTGTTTTTCCCACATAACCTGCACTGCAGGTGCAATCGTATTTGTAGATAACCATGGAGCGGTGGGAATCAGGGATTCTGTCCTTCACACTTTTGCTATTGAGTCAGTTTGTACGAAACCAGGGCACAGCTCTGACGTGAAAATAAGCTCTCTGAACTGCTTTTACGATCCGCTTCGCTTCTTGAACAACATTTTCATTTATATACGGTAATGAAATGTTTTATTATATTTATTCTCACTACTGACTTATATATTACTTTTATCTGTATTGATATCGCTTGTAGATCCAACGTATGGCGTGACATTGTGAGAGACATTCAATTCGTGATCTGTAAACTCTACCATTTCGTTGTTTCAGTTATTCTGCCGACGGTGACAAATAGATAAATTATATTTTGGAAGATGAGAGAAAGATTTTTGGAGATAAGATTTAGTTTTATTTTTCCGAACATTCAAAGGTGTCGTAAGTTTGATGAACCAATTCATTTCATGAAGTAAGCTTAGATAATGTTCGTCGTTAATATGAATTTGTCGTGGCGTTATTATTAGGCCTGGAATATGGCAATGAGCCCTAGGTCTCCACGTGGTTGTGGCCTTAATAAAACTTTCACTGTGCGATGCGGGAGACTTTGGTTTAGATATTCACCATGCCAAGCCAAAAGATTTTAAAATGGCCTTAGAATCGGCCGCAAGAATGTGTCAATAAGCTTTAGGCATAGATGTTGACACATGATTTCAAGATGATTTTCGACTTTCCAGCAAAGCGAGCAGCAAAAACTGTTGATCATAAACTGGAGTTTTCAAAGGAACAAGCGACCTGCAAAGAATATTTGAGGATTAAATTTACAAATTCCTGGAAAGTTCAGGAACACTCCCAAGGATATGCTGTTGTCAGTTGTTTTTATTGTTTATTTTATAGTTTATAGTTTATTATTTTTATTGCCACTCTGCACATTTCTATTATCATTGAGGTCACTTACCGTCATCTAAAAAATGCAATATTCACATTTTCCAAGATTCAATTAGTTTATACTTATCATTGGTGTGTCTGTAATGAATTGAGGTCAGGGTGTGTGTTTCGCGTGTATCGTTAATTCACATTACATTTGCGACCCCGACGGTAATTAGCGCTGCATTTTCCATGGTACTTACAGTAGGGTTGGTCACCGGCTTTAACCCGCCCGCCCGGTTTCGGGTTTTACCCACCCCGTGTGGTCGTAATTCCCACCATTCTTCCCCAATACTGCGAAATGAATACTGCGAAGCGAAGAGATGACAACAACCACAGAATTAGATTAATAACTGTGACAACAGCAATTAGAGGGAATGACTGCATATGTGGCTGCATCAATCGTCAACCACAGAAATGTCGTCAACTGTTATGAGAAAGGAATCACCATGACGTGTTTCTAAAAATAACACTCAATCAGAATTCAGCTCATGTATCCAATAACAGAAGTCGTCTGGTGCGACCGGGTTTAACCAACCCTGACTTACAGGATTAAAGAGAATTTGACGGGGCCTTCCGTGTCCAGTGCCTTCTGACGGTCGATATTTCGAATGCTCTGAAGTATTTCCTCGTATACAGAGATGAATGTCGTTCACAATCCTAGGTGTGTTCTAGCGTCCTAATAATGAATTCGCTGCTACTTAGTTATGTGAATAATCACTTTCAGTAAGTGTTGCTGCTAGCAATATTGCAGTACAGTCACCGATGCTACAGCAGGCAATGTTATCCAAGAAAAAAAACTTGGTACTTGTGGGTTAACTCGCCCCCCCCCCAAGGTTTTCAAATTTGTGCAAAATCTGCAAAAATGAATCAATCGTCACCAAACTTCAGGCAGACGTTCTTAAGTATATTTTCTACTCACATACAAAAGTTTGTGCGGATCGGACACGCACTTTTTGCATTAGAGACGATAACGTGAAGCGTAGCGATATCAACAGTATGATCTGACTTCGTCTGTTTGACGCATTATTGTTACTCGTGTAATAACCACACCTTTATTAAGTTGAAAATGTTAGTGAAAGGGATATGGCTTGGTCATCATCACTTCAGGAGTTGTCGGGAAATTACTTTGTTAACTTCAAGTGCTTTCTGCTCAGACGATGAGGTCAGAAGAAGTCAGATCAAGCTGCATCAACGCTTCACTTGAAGCAATCGCTCCAAATTCAGAAAGTACTTGTCCAATTTGCACAAGTTTTGGCATATGGGTAGAAAATATCCTCACTCACGTGCACTTAAAGTTTTGTAACGATTGATCAATTTCTACGGATTTTACACTAATTTGAAAACGTGGGGGAGATAACCCATAAGTACCAAAAATTTATCGTCGGGCCGACCGCGACAGGTTAGCAGTGAGAACTTTCTTGAAAGTGTAACTTACATTGTAGTTGTCTACACTTGAATTAATATTTAATGTAAATGAATTTTTCGATTTTCTGTTTTTTTTAACCAAAATAGCTATATTCTACTTGACGACAACCCGTCGATTTGAAAACGCTGCATCGCATGATGGTTTACCCATAGTTGCACTTTTACAAGTAGAACGACAGACATTTTAGGCCTGACGAAAAGCTTAATTTGACAAGTGATTCTAATTCTCAAATACGCTAAATGAACACGCATTTACATCTAAAGGTTCATTCACATAGGACGCGAGGGGTGGGAGAAGGGGAATGGAGAGGGGGCAACTACAAATAACAGATCATTATGGACACTTCTTATTGCTAAATAATTAACATATTCATATTCCTTGTGTTATATGCATTCGAACGAGCCCAAACAAGACACCATAATATGACATTTTCCCGAGATAGTTAAATTACGTACTCAGTTTTCAGAATCTATATGAAATCAGATGCAACATTCCAAGCATAATGACTCGAAAATGATATCTAAACGACTCATTCTCGAGGAAATACAGAGACATTTTGCAATAGATCTACGAGGGTGAACAAAGTGTGATGTAATCAGGTTCTTAGATCTGCAAGTTTCATCAGACGAGAACAGTTCGTCATGAACTGAAGTGTTGCTAGGGGCAGTCTATCAGTCCATTTTAGAGCATATCCGAGTAATTCGATGATAAGTTTTGGTCGACCAACAATCTAGAAAATAGTCTTAATCTGAGAAGAGCACTGAGCTCAGTATGATATGGCGACAGAAAGGCATTCCGTCCTGTTCATCTTCGTTAAGTAAATCCGAATCTGATGAAATTATTCTCTTGAGTATCAAAATCTATAAGTTGTGGTTGCCGTATGATTTGAGGTTATATCTGATCAGATATTTCATTGCCAATGCTATTCATAAAAACCAAGTAAAATCAATCCTTTTGTCAAACTATCAACACAACTATAAGCTATATCGACTGTTGTCAGGGGCGCGGGAACGATTTTTTGATTGTGGTGTCAAAAAATATTGTTTCTGCTATGACATATGTAAGCAATATACAGTTGCTCTGCTTATGACATTACTTTAGAGTCGTAGTGCAGTCTACATAGGTTTCTGTAAATTTAAATTATGAACGCTAGATACTTTGGGTAAAGTAAGAAGTACATAATAATGTCATGAATTTTATTGATGAAAAGTTGCAAAATAAAATATAAAATTGCGATACACCTATGTACACAGACGAATTTAACAAAATATGGTAAAATAGTCTAATCAAGTTGACCAAAGACAGCTCGTCTCTCCGCAGTACGACTGATAAAATCGCGCATGAGCTTATTACGATCTAAAGACCGCAACACGTCTCGGTTTGTTGACATGATGGCAAGATGAGTTAATCGCTTTTGCCCGATAGTTGATCGCTGCCAAGTTTTTAGTCGCCGGAGTGCAGAGAAGGCTCTCTCCGAAGATGCGTTTGAAGATGGCTGAGAAAGACACAGAGATAAGAGTCGAATAACCTCTGAAAATAGAGTCTGAACGAGAATGTCTTTCTGACCTTAGCAATTTCACATATGGTCGGTTCAGCCATTTTTTCATTTAGCACCAAATCATTCAAATGTTGAAGCTGAAAATCCAGTCTTGTTTTGTCGAAAACAGGTGGCAGTTGAAGTTGGTCTACATGTATGTTCGGTATTGTTTGGCGCTGCCGAGCAGCTTCGAGAATCGCTTCTTCTCTAAGGACCGCCGCTAACTTTAAGCCATCTGAGCAGAAGCGATCGTCCAACTCCCTCAGCATTATATCAACACCTTCATACATTGAAATTCGGATTTGATCAAACGCAGATTCAGGACATTCATCCTCTCGAGCTGCGGCTATGCCATCATGACGGAATCTAGCTGGGGTCTTGGTTTGTCGCGTGGCTGGTGGAGGAGTCAGATTCATATTGATTGCTTTGACGGAGGCATCTTGAATATACTGAGGTATGTCTTCCCTTACATTTACAAGCGTTTGACGCAATATCTCAATTGCTGAGAGAGATTCGCGGGGTGAGATGTCAGATTTTTGTAAAGCTCGAGCCGTTTCAGCACACGGTTCGAACACCTTGCAGCATAAGTCAAGGGTAACATAGGTTTTAGCTTTGTTCGCTTTCTTTGATAAGCTCTGAATGAGACCCTTTGACATCGGACGGACATTTTCATCATTTGATAGTTCCATGAGAGTCTCTTACTTCTTTGAAATTCTCCACAACATTTCGAATTGCAACTCCGCGTACGCAGCATCTAGTTTGGCTTAGTGTGACCAATTCACGCACATTGCTTGTGTTTTCAGACATAGATGTGTGGAGCTGTCTTCTTTTTGAAGATTCTCTGATGACGTTGGCAACATTCTTTACAAATTCGATTGTGTCATAGATCACTGAAACCGATCTCGAAATATCTTGAAGGCATAAATCCAAAGAATGGTTACAACAAGGTACGTAAATAGACCATGGACATTTTCCCTTAAGCCGCGCCTGCACACCATTTCGTTTTCCTGCCATATTTGCTGCTGTATCAAATGAAAAACCGGCCAATTTGCTCAAGGGAATCGTCAGCCGAATTAATACATCAACTATTGTATTTGCCAGCGTTTCTCCTCTCGTGTCGGGAGGATTGTAGAATCCAAAACATACAGTTTTTGACACCAATTTCTTGTCCACGTATTGTATACATGTTGCAAATTGTTCTGCACCTGACGAATCTGTCGTGCAATCCGCGGTGATGCCGAAGAAATGACTGCTGTTGGCATCTTTCATAATTTCACGCAAAGTTTCGTGGGACACCATTTCTATAATCTCGTTTTGGATGGTATCTGATAGAAAACTATCTCGTTTCTGAAACTCTGAATTCTTTCTTGCCATTTCAATTACAAGGTCATAAAATGGACCACCTTTATGATCATGACCGCGAAAAGACATGCCTTCTTGCCCGAGATAAAACACCGCAGAGAATATAAGGGCCAGACCCATTTTGTGTAATGCTTTTTTTTGTTGTGTACAATCATTGGGAATAACATGTATGCCTTTTCGAGAAGAACTAGCAAGTTTCTCAGATGCATTTTGGTGATTATCACTCGATTAATGAATTCGAAATCTTTCGGGCCCTTTTTTCCAATTACTGAACCCAGTTTCCACAAAGGACATTTGAGATTTATTTTCTTTAGCACGTATTAAGTTCTTATGTAATGTAGATAAGCACACAAAACAGAACACTGCATCTTTTTCTATATTATAATGCAGCCATTTCCACTCGGAAAACTATTCAAAGTGACAAGATCGAGAATCATGCATAGGAAATTTGTAATCTGAAGACGGATGAAATGGCTCGGACGGTACAGTGTCTGATTGTTTAACAGCAGATCCTGGATTTTCACTGCTTGTATCAGTTGAAACAATCACATCAGCTAAATTATCAGAGCTAAATCTTGTACTGTCCGTTGAACTTTTCGACAAAAGTTGACTGTTCACGTCTACTTCAGCTGAAGGTGCAGCAGGAAAGGATAGAGTAGCTTGTCTCATGCGCTTGTTTGGAGGTTTGCCACTCATAATTGATGCCTCTGAAAAAAAACAATATTACATTAAATTTTGGGCATATTAGACATAGTACATAAATGTCTAAATAGATAAGTCTTCGTAATCAATAGGTCCTAATCCTATTGCCTAAAGGCTGAAAACGGCACAATTTCTTTCTCTCCACAATACAAGAATGACTCATCTGTTCCAAAGAACTACAGTGTGTTTAAAAAATGGCTATTTTCAACGAGCATTCCTTTAATTGACTAACTCTCATTACTTTAATATTAGTATTTATGCATTGAATTTTTAATATAATTTAAAATACACCCGTGGCTTCATTTGACTTAATTTATGACTTCAAAACGTTATTACTTTGAGAGATAAAGACATTTTTATACTGATATACTATTTAAAACATAAAATTGAAAAAAAATTAAAGTGCCTGCAAAAAGGTAACAAAGATAAGCTTATTTGATTGAAATTTCTATGTATTATAATCGTTGAAAGCTTCTTTAATTTAAAAAAGAAATTATAAAACTTGGTTTATTACTTGCTGAGTAATTGCGCTTCAAAGGTTTTTTCTTTCTATTGAATTTCTGTCCTTTTGATGAATGTTGCTTTCCGACTTTCGTTGCACGTGCGTAAGTTTATGTTAATTGAGTGAACGAAGGTTTATTGTTCTGTTATTTTTAGTTTTCTTGCCAGTTGCCATTTAGTTTATGAATTGAAAGCGAACTGTTTTATTACTTGACCGACGTAAAGAGTTAACAACAGTTTAATTTTACACAGATTTTAAACAATTTTTCCTTAATGGTGAAATTACAAAGTATTAGAGAACGAACCATCGGCACTTTTAAGGGCCAGGCCCTAATTAAAAGAAAAATAATAAATTCTAAATAGTTTGTAACAACAGTTTGAATAAATTTTAGACATACTGTATATTAGAATTAGCCATTTTTTAAACACACTGTAGTTTTACTTGCAAGAAAAATTTTGCGAGTGGAGGTTTTAGGATTTATGATTTTATAAGAATCACTTATGATGTTTCATGAAAAGATATGATTGCTTGGGCCCATGAATTGTCAATAATGTAATGCAATTTAATTGGTCGTATAAAGTAGTCGATCCTAATTAAGGTACCTTCGGGTAATAAGGCCCAGCGGGTAATAAGGCCCACTTGCAATATCTGATAAACTACTAATCGAATGCTAGTTTTATTTGATTTTTGTGAAATCATAGTTAATTTCAAGCTATGAACAAAAATTGTTCTGTATTTGATCTACTTATTCGCTCAAAACCATGACCGGAAATAAAAAATCCTTAAATTCTAGTTTTGATCTAAAATTTAGTTTTAATTTGATTCAAGATATTTCTTCAATTAATTAACACAGATTAATTTTTTTACTTGCCAATATTTCAGTGATAAATGCTTCAAAAAAAAACAGAAAACAATTATTTTTTAAGTGTTTAGGTTATTGTGACAACACTTTTTAAAGATCGATAACATGTTGGGTAATAAGGCCCAGGTATAGTGGGGCTAATAAGACCCGGGCCTTATTACCCGACATTGCTTTATAGGACTTCTTAAGATGCTTTCTTCACTGACTTTCGAAGCATTGTCCTTAACTTGTCTCAGTATGCATTCCTGGTGTCTTGTTTGTCTCATATTGGTACACAAAATATAAGCCCGTACGTACCTCAAAACAAGTCAAAATTGATGAATCGTGGTATTGCAAAGTTTGCGAAACAGAAGAGAAGTTAGATATGAGACAGTGTAGTCTCTGTCAGCATTGGATACACGAGGAATGTTTCGGTTTAATTGACGGAGGTGAAGAGGAATTTAACTTTATTTGTCCGGAATGCTATGATTTATAAGTAAGCTTAAAATTTGCATTTATTGATGATTACTGTGTGTAAATCAATGAACACTTCGAACTTACGTACGTCACGGTATGTTGACTGCAGTAAATGCTTTGTTCTTTTCTATTTTTGGCAAGCAATTGTGACGATATATCACAATAATCATATCAATTATTAATACAACATGTAATTCTCACAAAAATTGTGTCACACAAGTATTGTTAACTTACCAAGATTGAAAATTGCACAATATCCGCAACACCATAAAAAGACGCTTTAGAGTCAATAATTGGAAACGTAAGAGCAACTCTCAGCAAAGTAATAAATAACAAGATACGTTATCACAGTAGAAACTTAATACACAACCGCGGAGCAGCCTGCAAGTGAGCGAAGTAATCGCAGATTGGCGTGGAATGATAGACGTCTACAAAAAGCTCTACAAAAGCACGCTGACGCAGCGTCTCTTTTTCATTACACTGCAAACACTAGAAGTATGCGGTTTGGCACACACTTCATACTTCCACTATTTGCATGATATTTTTCGATGTATAAAGTGTTTGTTGTTTCGAGTGTTAAAATCATTATCTTAATTCAGAAAGGTAGTCACTTGTCAGGTCAATAAATGACGAGGATTAACATCATGAACACTATACCATTGCGTTGCGATAAACAATACGATATTTAAATCCATAAACCGATTTTTAAGGGAAATAAGTTCTTCTTTTTAATCTACGATCGTCTAGCGTTTATTATAGATTGTACTACTTCAATTATTTATTGTGGGGGAAGAATGTATGGCTTGCCCCCAGAGTGGTTTTATTGTGGGGGCAGCTGCCCTGCCCCCATGGTTCCCTCGCCCATGACTGTTGTCACGCACTGCCATGAGCATGAGCGACCGAACCGAGCATTTTCAAGGAGAAAAAAATGACTGCTGTTTGCAAAATAGATAACACCATCATCTTCTTCGTGAAATTTCCTTTTAAATGAAGAGTGTTTCAACTAAATTGGTTAAGAATTCTACGATCTGCGTCTAATAAAGAATACGAAGCGTTGTGGTAACTTCATCGCAATTCTTGAAGGAATGTCGAACAATTAAAGACAGATGAAAAAGACCGACACTGCTAAAGTTTCCAATTACAAACGAAGTAATCATACTTTTCAGTGATTGACATTGCTAATGAATCGTTAGGATATGACCATTGCTATAAACTACATAATTTTGCGAAAACTAACCATTTGATATTTCATATTTGTTAAGAATAGGGTTTCTATTGACACACATGTCATTTACACATTTTCATTCATAGGATGACAACAAGGCAACAGGTGACCTGTCATGAAATAGAATTGACGGACGGATTCACTGTGCCATAAGTTAGCTCACAAAACGACGTTTGCTAACTTACATCGTCTATTCTATAGTAATCGGGAGTATCACTCTATTGAAGATATCAGATAAGTTGAGAACAATAACAACTTTCTCATCTGCGTTTTCGATACTCGTTTTGCAGCAAATAAAATACCATTCATCTCCAAATGCATTCATGAATTAGATTTCATGATTGACAAAGTGTGAAAGTGCACTGATAAGGGACTTTGATTTTCATTTGTTCAAATTGTCCTCACAGAAGGTCAGAATTGTCGGATAGCTATGTCGAAAGTCAGTCATTTCTCTGCACTAACATCTGGCAACCTGTGGTGTTAGGTTTCAGTGCGAGGCAGCTTGGCGCGGGATGTATTTTCCTATCTCGTAAAGCAAACCGCGCGTCATTACAGAACTTTTTTCTGAAATTTCTTGGACGCGTGGGCCCGCGCGTCTAGTGTGAACAGCCCCATAGGTTTGTTAAGGTTCTGAAAGAAAATTCTGGACGCCTGAGAATGGACATTAAGCCTGTAATAAATATTGTGAAATGAATCAAATTTGCATGTATTTACAACTGTTGTAATTATCTGCATTTCAGGAGTAATTTACAAATTTGTATTAGCTGATTAAGTCATTCTCAATCTGTAAATGAAAGTGTTTTGCAT
The DNA here is from genome assembly GCA_907163375.1 of Prostheceraeus crozeri. Classification (NCBI taxonomy): domain Eukaryota; kingdom Metazoa; phylum Platyhelminthes; order Polycladida; family Euryleptidae; genus Prostheceraeus; species Prostheceraeus crozeri. The sequence continues at coordinate 228,641 of CAJQUW010008953.1, read as the reverse complement.
AGGGGAAAGGTAGGGTATAACTAACATGGCAACCTTAGCATTAGAAATGGAAGTCCGAATATTAAAAATCTTGATTTTCATGATAAATTTGAATACATAAATCATTTGGCAACATTTTCGCTGTTGGACCGCCAACGATTCGGCGGAACATGATTGCTTTGATCTCGCATCGACGAATCGTGGTCGGTCATAACTTCTTTGCTGGGAGTGGTGCTAGTAACTATTTAAATAGCCGGAGTGATTTGTTTGCACGTAGTCTACAGCCTGAATTACATAAGAACCCAGCACTATAATTACCCTTTGCGCTACAACTTACTAATACAGCTTGATAAAAGATTTATAAGCCAAAATTATCCGTATTGATTTCAAGGTGATCGGTAATTGAAACGCCATTTCACAATGCAACATTTAAGATTTTGATGTTATTTCCTTTTTTCATATTTTGTCTTCTTGAAAATGTTGTCATCTGTTTATTAATAAATTTTCAATATGTAAACTTAGCATTCGAGCACAAATTCGACGCCTGCATTTAGCGTAAGTGCTTCTGAAAACATATCTAATCCCAATTGGTTGACAGTGAAAACGTTTTTATCCAAGTAATTATAATCTTCCATAACAGGAGAAAATCCATTTGATGAAAAATCTAACGATGGCAAAAGATTCACGTCCATCGTTTTCCAGGAAGCCTGTTATTTGCTAAAAATGCATCTATCAGGAGTCAATAAAGATCACAAGTAAAGGTAAATTCTTTAGTGTTTCGGGTGCAATCCACATCAATTGTAGAACATCAAAAAGTCTACCAGAAATTATTACTTGAACAATTTCATCAAATCCATAGCCTCAGTTGCTTTCAGATATGTACATGTAGACCTGCAAATAAAAAGAGATACTTGTGATGGGAAACAATATGCTTGCACACTTTCTCTACATAAAATACAGTTTTCATTGAATCACATTCAATAGTCACAAGTCAAAAGTTCTTTATTTCTAAAAATCATTGGAAAACAAAATTACAATGTTATACATTGCAATACAGCGGAAGGAGAGAGGTGATGGGTCTCTTTTGGTGTAGATATCTATTTTTCCCTATTACATACTTATAAAACTTAATCAAATATGAAAGTTCAAATTTTTGAACCCGAGCTCTGAGAACAAGATTTGAATTATTTCATTAATTGTAGCTGTCTGTAGGTCGGATGACGATTTATCGGCATCTGATTTACTGGAATAGGGTATTCTACACAGATGACGGCAAATAAGCCAGAAACGTTTGTAGTTCTCGTAATGATTTACGACAAATTTTGTTTTCGCCTCTTGATTTTTTACATATTTGTAATACATATAAGATATATATTACATATATTATATTACAGACATATACTCGGTATTTTGCAATTCTCAAGTATGTTTTTTATCAGCCGTTTGTACTCTCATGGCCATTTGAATTCATATTGAGATAGATTGCATTATATAACTGTTTAATCAAGCTAATTCCATTATTTGTAATTATTCTTATCCAAAGACAGATTGCAGCTTTATGGAAATGAATATCCATAGGATGTATTCTAAATTCACCGATTAAGCAATAATATGGTGTAGTCGGCTATAAGTGATAGCATCTTTTATAAAACTGTCAATGAATATGATCCAAACTCTTAAAATTATTGAAAAAACAAAATTCTGCACAGTGTTTCATTTTAGAAAGTGCAAGCATTTCAAAGATACTTTTCAAAACTTGTTCAAATTCTGAAGTTGTTTAGCCGTGAGATAAGCTGCTTGTTTACCTTTAGCTATCAACTGTTCCAAATGATATTTATTATTTTTCGATGTCGACATTCCTAAATACTTACATTTATCAACCACTTCAATGGATATCTGCCTGTCATTGACACTAACTTCAAATTAATCTATATTTGTGCAATTTTCAGTCAAGGTATTTTGGTTTTTTCATAATTTATATTAAGGCCATTTTATGCACAAAATTTGTCAAGCATTTTAAACTGACTATTCAAACCTTGCATTCTCTCACTCATTAAAAGCATATCATCAGCTATATGAGTGATGACATTCCCAAATCAAAAAAAGGAACAGGATCAATTTTATCTTTATTCAACATATCAATAAAATCATTTACAGTACATGTATATAAATAATAAAAAGAGGTTGTTGATAGGACGTCTCCTTGTGGAATTCCATTTTCAAGTCTAAAGGATTGCGTGTCTTATCCACTATATAATACTTTGCTTTCTTTTTTAATGAGTGTTTATAATTAATGATAAAATCTTGCATTTGGGGATCAGGCATCTTAATTTATCAATCATTCTGCTATTAGGAATGGAATCAAATGCCTTTGACAAATCGACGAAACATAAAACCAGTGACCCTTTATGTTTTATAAACTTGCATATTTTCCTTAATATATATTATATGAGTAAATCAATATTTTGCTATTTCTGATGATATTTGGCTTTAGACATAGTCACACATACTTATTGAGGAACTACAGCTCGTTCAAATTATAGGCATATAACAACCACTTTTGCTTTGGGAGATGTCGCTAAATAGTCCGACTTTCGCAGAAATTGACCTCTCAAGAATGAATTCCTCGCGCGACGATCAGCGGTGGAATTTAACTAATTCATAAGCATTTTCTCCTCTGTACAGCTACCGCTAGTGATTAGGAATTATGACAGTAAAATCGGGCAACTTTTGAACACCCCATAACTTGTGGAATAAAAACAAACTAGCTACATATTCGCGTTTTTTAGAGTCAAATTAGCGGTGGAAATATATAGGCTAATAAAATATTTTTGAAAAAATTGTTCATTATTATCAGTGGAATTGGATGATGCGTTAGAGATGAGGAATCTACACATGGCGCAGATATCTTCAATAAGATGCGCGAATTTTCTGGGTGGTCTTGGCTAAGATTAGAACCAGTCATGAGCTATCAATGGAAGATAAGTAGCGCTGATTGAGAAAATCTTATTTGTAGTCTCATTTTTTCGCATTTACAACGTTGACTATTGAAACACATTCCAGACGCGTTCTGATTATCAGAAATTCAAAGTAAATAATCAAAGCACTGTACTTACTTCTGCAGTTTTGAGTTAGCTATTGATATTGAAACACGGACAGATTATTGATGAACATTCTATTTAGCCAGAGGAACATCATTAATATAGCCCGATCACATTCCACTTTGGTCCACCCAACAAAATAATGTTGCCCTTTGCCATATTGCATCTATATTGATGAACTTCACTCCTCATCCCCGACATTGGACAAATAGTCCGTGTGGTAGAAGGACACTTGTGATGGTTTCCCTGTGAGTCAGTATAGAAGTTATCTCCATCAATGCAATCCTGACTTTTGTCACAACTTTCGATAACGTAAGTACCATGTAAGCCACCCCTAAATTGGGTAAAATAATTAATCTTCTGAAAATTACTTTTGAATAATTTCTTTAATTCATCAAAGACATAAACACCTTTGCGAAAATTATGCTTTATCAAAACTTGTTTATATCTCCCTGAACCACTAACATCTCTTGTTGCAGATTTGTAATTTGCAGTTCCTGCATTTGGATACCAGTCATTATTATCTTTTTCGTAGTTGATGACTAACTTCACTGAAAAAGAAATGGACGCATCGATATTGCAATCACAAGACATTATAATACTGACATCGTTGCATACATGTTCACATATGGGTACTAATGGGTTATCTCCGCCCACGTTTTGAAATTTGTCTAAACGCCTCAAATGAATCAATTGTCAGAAAATTTTGAACACACGTAAGTGAGGATCTTCTCTAGCCACTAACCAAATTTTGGGCAAATCAGATAAGTACTTTTTGAATTAGGAGCGATAACTTGAAGTGCAGCGATGCCGGCAGCTTGATCTGACTTGGCAGCGACCTCATCGTCTGAGCAGAAGGCACTTGAGGTCAACAAAGTCATTTCTCGACAACTCGTGAAGCGATGATGACCAGGCCACATCCCTCACATTAATATGCTCCTTAAAAAGATGTGGCAAAGTAGTGGTCGTAGGAAGATTTCAAATGGTAGTGGATGAAACGAAGAGGGATAGAAACCAATGCACACACGAGTAACAATAATGCGTCGAACAGACGAGGTCAGATCAAGCAGCTGACGTCTCTGATGCAAGAACTACTTGTCTGATTTGCATAAAATTTTGCATGTAGGTAGAAGATATGCTCACGTATGTGTACTCAAATTTTGGTGACAATTAATTTATCTTTGCAGATTTTAGACAAAATTGAAAACGTGGGGAGAGATAACCCATAAGTACCCACATATGCTGTAATTCATCAATTGCATGTGTATGCCATTCAGAAAAATATGACAAAAGTACCCTTTAGATTGTTGATATTGTAATTAATAATTTTAGATTGACTATATTGATTCTAAAAGAATCTCATGATTTCTCACTTGAAATCAAATAGTAATAGAAAAATATTGAATCTTGAAAATAATGAATATCAAAATTGAATATTGAAATATTGAATCTGCTACAGCAGACAAAACAGCCACATTAAATCAAAATCCTAGCTTATAATCTTCTTTGCTTCTTTCTGTGTACCACATAATGTGCAACAGAAGTCAATGTAGGCCTACTATATCACCATCGTTTGTATATTTTGAATTAACAACAATGAATTTAAATAATAGATAGATCAAATTGCCATACAAAAGATGTGCGGCTGGTGGGCTTCGAACCTACGACCAAGGTAAACTAGACCTGTGCTCAACCAACTGCGCTACGAGCCACTTATGCGGCTTTGTCCATTGACAGGATCAAACCCTCACCACCACACATCAGTTGTCATGACAATTATAATCACTGAATAAATAACTCGTCACAATTGTGACCGCCGACATTAAGGCAAGTAGCGGGGATCGAATGTTCACCAAAGCATCTTAAACCATGTCGTGAATGCAATTAACAACAATGAAATTAAATAAATGCTCTAACCAACTGAGCTACGAGCCACATATGCGACTGTGTCAATTGCAGGTCTAAGTCATAGTACTCATAGTAGGCCATAACTTTTATATCATATAACAGTAAAACAATATGAATATCTCTCGCTGATGTTGTTATCCAGGAAATATGCTCTTTCCTTTATCAACTTTGCTATTTTTGTTACTGTTATTTGTTATTTTGGACATTGGTTATTCAGATCGTCATTCTAATAACTACATGTATTTTCACTCTATGGTAATTCACGTTTGCAGGCCTATCAAGAGAGAATGTAAACTTTTATCTATGTGCATACTTCATCTAAGGCTGACTCCATCGACAGGGTTGATCGACTACTATAGCGCAAATGGATTAAAGTGCAAGCATTATTTATGATAAAAGCGCATTAGTCAAGAAATTTACAAATATTCGCATAAAAAGGAGACGAATATTAGCGTATTCACAGCCCACGAGGTAGGATAATACGAATATCACAGGTAGACAGATTGCTATGATGTCATATAATAAAACGACGCCAAACATATAGGGTAAACTCGGCTAGGATGAACGAAGTTACCATCAAACCCGTGCAGAAGTCTTTGCGCCCCTGTTATCAGATCTAAATATTCACAATTTTCAGAATACTATCTGTTCTTCTGAGATGTACTAACATTTTTGATGAGTCTTCCAATCGATGAGATATCTATACAACTTTGTAATGGAACGATAATTTATGTCACATAGAGATGCGACTTCCTTAATCAATTTGAATAAGAATTCAAGTCGTGCAGAAATCTTTGCGCTTTTGAATTGTATCATTTCAAATGACAATTAACTTGCTATAACCAAACTTAAATGCATTCTATGATAATCATCGATAAAAACAAGACTGTAAATCATATCATCAGTTCATATTTGCCAATCATGCCCAGAATTTCACTAGATAAGAGAGAATTGGTGGTCCTACTATCACGAAAAGGCAAATCACAAAATGAAATAGGTTCGCTACTTCGGATTAGTCGCCGGTCAGTTCAATATATTTTGAAAAAATCAAAAATGTATGGTAGCATTGATGACCGTCCTCGATCGGGCAGACCTCGCATCTTGTAGTAGTAGTAGTAGTAGTAGTAATGTGTTTTATTTCATTGAATAGAAATCATACAGTCATTAGAAGGTACAGACATGCAGTGAAGTACGTACAGTGAGAAGTAAGTTAAAGCACAATTTTTGACAAGGAAAAATTTACATGTGCGGATACAAATCAACAGATCTTGCGAATTAACATGGTTCTGAGCAGAGAATCCAAAATACATAATTGATTTATGAATGTCTACTACTGGCTACATACGAAGGTTATTCAAAATCAGAATGCACGCAATAATAAAAAATGACATTCTGCGTTCTGATCGAGAAAAAGGAACAATTAAACGACCAGTAACTGAAGAAAAATCGGGAGACATATAATGCAAGATGTGGTCACCAAGCCTCAATGCATTAAATAGCTTCAAACTTTGAGATATTCGGCGTTCGGTGAGAGATGGAAATAAGTCACAATTGCAGCTTTTGCCACAAACAATACGATGACAGCGTCTTTGAATAGCATCGAATTTCGCTGCATTTTTCTTATTCAGTGACACTAACAAAGGACCGCAGTACTCGATAACATTTCTCACGCAAGCATTGTATATATCAGTGAGATTCTGCTTTGGTAGGAATGAACACAAGGAGCGAATGACATGAATGTTTTTACTTGCCTTGGAGCACAGACTATCAACAAAAGCATCCCATTTGAGATCAGGAGTGTAAATTACACCTAACACTTTCATTGCACTGGAAGCAAATGATGGCATGTAATCAACAATAATATTTGCTTTAGGGAAAGTCATATATTTCATTTTATCCAGATTGAGTGTCAGTCCCACTTTAGAACACCATTCAAGCATGTTTCTTATTTCAGCTTCAACTTCAATTTTGACGTCACTATGTTTGGTGAAGGACCTGAGAATAAAGACATCATCCGCGAATTTCAACATGAAGGATTGATCACACACAGGCTTCAATGACCCCATGCACGTAGCAAATAAGTAAGGCCCAATAACTGAGCCTTGGGGCACTCCAGAGGAAACTTTAGTAAGAGAGCTTTTAGTACCTCTTACTTCTGTGAATTGGTATCGATCGGTTAAATAGTTGGTGATCCATTTGATAATCAATGGAGGCAAGTTTGAATTCACAATAGTCTTGACAATGACGTGATGAGGTAGCTTGTCAAAGGCACGAGTAAGGTCAAAGGAGATCATAAATACACCATGGGAATTTTCACCGTCCAATTGCTTAGTGACAAAGTCATGGATGGCAATGTTCGCCATGCAAGTAGATGATTTTGGTCTGAAGCCAAACTGAAATTCACCATATATTGAAATGAATTTATCTTTGAAAAACCGGATTAACATTTGCTCTTGGATCTTCATAAAAACAGGAAGAACGGATATGGGTCGCAGATCATGGACAGATGGACGCAATGATTTAGGAACGGGTGAAACTTTTGCAATTTTCCATTTATCAGGAACAAGCCCAGTTGACAGCGACAAGGAATAAATTTCAGACAGCGGATAAGCAAGTATATGGCTGGCCACTTTAATCAAACGAGGCAATAGGTTGTCGAACCCCGCACTTTTGTTCACTTTCAACCGCTGAAGAAAGTTAAATGTAGTCATGGCATCAAATAATCCATCACATATTTCCCTTTCATTATTTGTGCTGTCAATTAAATAGTCACTGTTGCTAATAGAGCCATTTGAGAGATTGAAATGCGATGTAAAAGTTTCATTAATAGATTCCACAGCCTCAGACATTGATTGATACTGGTTCAAAACGGACTGAATACGAGAGTCTGAACATGAGTTTTTCAAAACTTTCCAAACTCCTTTCTTGCTGTGTACAAGTTTCTTGGCCCATATCTCTTTCGCTTTAGAAATTTCAACTTTAATTACTTCTCGATAGTGAACATACTTGGCAAAATCTCTGGTACGATAAGCTTCATAGCGCAAATTTATGAGGTGTTTTAACGTAGCTGTAATCCACGGTTTGTCATATGGACTAATTTTTACAAAATAAACAGGAATTTGGGAGATAGCATTATCGAGAATTTGATACAGTAATTTCACTTTTTCTTCAAGTTGCGGAGTTGAGTAAAACGAAGCCCAATCTGCAAACTCAAGCGCAGCGAAATAAGCAGCTATATTACTGTCTCTGAAGTCATAAAAAGTCTTAAACTGAATTGGTGTAGTAACTGATTTCAAAGGAACAGCTAAGACACTCAAATGGTCGGACGATCCAATTTTTGGATGAATGCTGACATCATAATCATTGGTGAGCCTATGATCAACGAAAATTTTGTCCAAAGTTGCACTATCACGAGTAGGTTTATCAACAATCTGGGTGAGTCCAAACAAAGTGAGAAAAAGTTCACATCGAAAATCATTAAAGTCGCCCAGAATGATTAATTTAGAATCGTGGAAACAAGATAACGCATGATCCAAATTCTCACGAAAATATTCAATCAGCACTTTATGTTGACCAGCAGAAAGGTTAGGGGGAATATAGATGGCAACCAGGATAATTTGAAACGCAGGGATGGAAGACCATAGACAGTCAATAAAAATTGGAGAAGGCTGAATATGAGCTAATTCAATGACCCTGAAGTTCTGATCAACATATAGACAAATACCACCTCCACGACGACCATCATGACGATCAGAACGAACGGGAGCATTATAACCAGGGATTTGAATAAGTTTATCAGGTATATCATCATGCAACCAAGATTCAGAAAACGCTGCTATAGTTGGGCGTAAGACTGAGCACATAAGGCAAACTTCGTCTAATTTAGGCACCAATGAACGGACATTGGAAAGAAAGATAGATGGAAGTCTAACCTTCGGTAAAATATTCATTGAAAATTTTGGATGCTGTCTCTTTCACAAATTCTTCTACGATATAAAATGACATCCTCACCGTCGTTTCTCCTTTGCTTACACTCGTCGCGCAGTCTTTTGTCCATAGTCTGTTGGTAAGGAGTTAAGTCATTTTTCACGAACACATTTTTGAAATCAATCGAGTCATTTAACTTTCTCGCATTACGCAGTACTTTGTATTTATCATTGTGATTAACACACGAGATGCGCATAAGACGTTTGCCATCTGACCTTATTTTACCCAATCTTCGAATATTAGCAAAATTTAGATCTGGAACATTCATTTCATTTAGCAGCTTTACACACTGTTCCTTATCGTGAGTTTGCCTTTCAGTCAAAGTTCCATCTGATAGCTCTGGTAAACCAAAAATTATCAAATTAGATTTTCTAACATCTCGCTGATGAAGCTCGTCCGCGATATCATAGAGAAGTTTGTCCTGGAGCTCAGTCATATCAGATTTAATGTTTTCAATTTCTCTTTTCTGAACATCTTGCACAGACGTAATGGAGAACAAATTTTTATCGATGTAATCTACTCTTTCCATTATGGTGGTCATCTCCTGCCTGATTTCGAGAAACTTTTTATCCATGTTTGTAATTAGTTCTGTCTTTATGTCATTCAAGAGACTTTTGACTTTGTCCAGTGTTAAATCTGACTGTGAATTAGATCGCGTGGATCGTGACATCATGAGTCTCACAATAGCGACACGAGACCAAACCTCTACGAATGACAGATGACGCAGATCACGTGAATCAAAAATCGATAATCACGAAATTTTTGACGAGAGGTTTTGTAGACTGGCATTTACTGAACAGCTGATTTAAGTAACTGACAATACCAGTTCTACAATCATTCAGTCACCACACGACACTGGAATGACAGGAATCAATAAGACGTGTACCGTATGCCTTCAAGAATATGATATCCAGAAATAGCACAAGACGGACACTGCGGAAATCCAGACAAGTTGTGATAAAGAGCGCAATGAATTGGTGAAGTGAACACAAATCCACCGTTCAGATAGAGAAAATATCAAAATAGTGGCATTCCCAATCTTGCCCGCAAAAATTCAACACCACAGAACGAACAAGGAGATCACCACGAGTGCAACGATACCAAGATCGATCAAAAGGATGCAACAATCCGATGCAAATTCCAAAAAATCATCAATTGATCAGAACAATCAGACAGACACGTCAACACTCGATGTCGGTAAGGTCGAAGAGAATGGAGCGTCGGATGATAATAACTTCAAAGATGAACCCTGATTTGACAGCCAACCTTCTGAAAAACAAACTTTTTGTTGACAATTCAGCATCTGTTGATACAGTGAAACGTACTACGACGGTACGGGTTATTTGGACGGATTGCCGTCAGAAAGCCTCTTTTGTCTAAAAAGAACATCAAGTCTCGTTCGGAGTGGTGTCGACAACGTCTTTCTTGGGATTATGATAGATGGAGCACAGTCATTTTTTCTGATGAGTGCAAGCTTGAGTTGATTCCAAACCGACGTTTCTACGTTCGCCGAAGTATCGGCAACAGATTAAAGGCCAAATATATCCGCCCATCAGTGAAATTCTCTCCTTCTCTTATGATATGGGGAGCCATTCGAGGCGACGGTGCTCGTGTTTTGGTGAGATGTGCCAAAAATGTCGATTCGCGCGAATATCAAAGGGTGCTTGACGTTGCATTACCACATATTTATGCTCCGTCGAACATACTTCAGCAAGATGGTGCTCCAGCCCATACATCTGCGTCTACTAAGAAATATTTTCAAGATAACAATGTCTGAGTGCTGCAGTCATGGCCTGCCCAAAGTCCAGATCTTTCTGTTATTGAGAACGTGTGGCGAATTTTGAAAGAAAATGTTTTTAGAAGAAATCCTACAACTATCGACTCATTATGGGAGATGGCTATTGAGGAGTGGAACAACATTCCACGAGAACAAATTCGTTTCTTGTATAATTCAATCCTGAGAAGGTTGAAAGCTGTTCTGGCCGCAAAAGGAGGTCATACGAAATACTGACTTAGTGGACGTACGCTTCACATTATGGTTATTATATAAGAATATAATCTTATAAGATTAATTCGTTTTATTCCTTTCAAATGTAATATAATTAAAGGCGCAAAGACTTTTGCACGACTGAAATTGTAGTATACCTGAAATGATCAATCATATATCTATGAATCATTCCACTTTGACTACGTAAACAAAAGTATTAAAAGAAAGTCTACAAGAGCTATCCATTTGACCTCCTTTCTAATGAATAAATTTGATTTGATAAGCTTTTGAAGATAATGATAACATTTAAAGTCACTAGCGCAAGAACTTCTGCACGGGTCTGTACATTACTTTCATGACCAAATTAGCGATAGCTGTGAACTTTCTCATACTCAACGAAGTGAAGCAGAACTCCTTCTTGGACATGGCGTCAAAAAATATCTCTCAAACTCAAATTACCATGATATTTGAAGGATCGATACTTTGTTGAATTTATCATTCAGAAACTGAATAGAAAAGCTTCAAATGGTGCTGGTAGAAAAAAGAGAAGATATGTAGAAATCTACATGCATCTTATACGAAAATGTAGCTTTTGTTATCTATTTTATGACTGAGGCAATGAATTCACAATTGCCATGATGCAAGGATTTTCATCTAAACAAATGTAAACAGTTGATCTGGGTAATGTGAACAGACCACTCGTGAAATATGAACACGAGATCAAGGTAATATGAACAGCATTTTGTCTGCAACATCATTTTCTTTCAATGTCTACCAGTGGCGTCGCGTGCTCCCTGACCATAGGCCTTCACTCGGCATTGGAATACTATTTCTACACCAGACATTTTTTTATATTACAACGTTAATTTTCATAAAAGTCGAATTTTTAATAACAATTTCCCGAACATTTTTTAAGGCCAAGTGAAAGTGCACATGAGAAGTAATTGAACATGTCGCTTAACCGCCTTACTGAAGGAGCTGAGATCACTATATCTCCTCTCTGTCCAGACCACATTTTCTCGAGAAAAAAGGAGGCAAGGCCAACAGTTTCTTGTGTTTCTCACGGCCGGTCAACCACTCACATGTTTGAAATTTTGATGCATTAAAATGCCTTGTGTATTTCCTATTTCTTTCTCTGTGAGTACTTTCAATTTTAAATCAGGTGTTGGCCTACCTTGCTTGACGAATGTCATCTTTTCAGTATATTCCCTTCGGACGACAGGCGTGGTTATGATTTCATCAGCAGTACTAAACATAGTGCCACATCAATCACGTAAAAACAACTTATGAAATTCTACCGAATCTGGGTGTTCGAATCAGATGCATTACTCTGCATTCATTGGAGAACGTTCATCATCTGATCGCAATCTTGTCTAAACGTCAGCCATCTGCTACTGTTGACGTAGTGGCCTCTCTCACATTAAGTGAAGTCAGGAACAATTGGGTTGCGCTTCCCTTACTACATTTAGGTACCGCGCCTCGATCAAGAATTGCGAAGAATTTCATTGCAAAATTTGGAGAAGGCAAAGCATTATGTCTATCGGGAAAGCCAATATTGGCACGGGCGCGTGCGCTTACTGCCTCACACGCACACAACTCTCTTTCGCTCTGTCTGAACATCGTCTGAACACACGACCGGCTTGTGTGTCTAATTGCTCGAAGAAAACATCTGTGATTCGAGCACGTGCTGCAAAACTGCTCACTCTGAGGTTGAGCGTCTGATTTTGAGACGGAAAGCTGTGCACAGCGATCACGAGAAGCTATCGAATTTAAATGAATGATGACACTTTTCATTTTTATAATTGTTGGAAAATAATTTCTGAGGATGCGCCGAAGGCCTCGCAGGTACGGAGAAGACGCCACTGATGTCTACCCTCCCATATTGTGTAACTATTGCTTCTTGGATGCAGCACGTCTTATTCTAGTTAAAATGTGGGATTACTGCTTTCAAATTGCAACATTAGATTGCTCGTTTTGTGTATGCTACGCCCAGCATTGATTATGCTTGACAACAGATTTTCTAGTAAATAATGATGTAGAATGAAGCTTACTGTGCTTATATGTGCAGTTTTGATGCTTTCATCTTCACACAGCAAACTCAGTGGTCATTTTCAAAAATTGTCCTGCAAATACGTTTACTACTAAGTCTGATCTTTGAACAGGTGTAGACTTATATAGATATGAATATGTATAATAGTAATATATTCATATAATTAATTAATTTTTATTAATTTATATTAATATATATATATATATATATATATATATATATATATATATTCAGACATAACGTGCCCAATTTGAACATATTTTGAAAGAAAAACAACTATGTTTCTATCAATCGAACATGTTTCGGAATGTAATGATCATTCCATCTTCAGCGGTGCAGGAATCCGATAAAACAACAAAAGTAGGCTTATATACAGATCAGCGTAAAATGCAAGAACCGATATCCATCAAATATGACGTGTAAAACTATGATGCTATGTACAGGCGATGATGCTATGTACATGACGTCATTTTTCGCCAGTTGTTTTTCTTTCAAAATATATATATATATAATTAGTGAAAATTGGCAGCAAATTATTATCTAAACATGAATCACAAAAACTAATGTCGCAATCTATTTTTGATAATTTTAAATAAGATTTTTCTACGTCACGATAAAGTAATTTGGTCTCTTGATTGCAAAACTTAAATACGATTTTTGAGTACCATTTAATTAAAACTCCGGCGCTTCGGAAGTCGACAGCTTCCATCTTCAGTGAATGAAAATTATACTGCTGGTACAAATTCAAATAACAACCTAAAGTCTTGCATATACCTATGGATAAACAGAGAAGTATCAGAAACCTAGATATTTACATAGCTTAAAATATGTACAAATGAAGGGAAATATACTGTAAAGAATAAATTTAAGTTGTTATTTGAATTTGTACCAGAAGTGTAATTTTCATTCCCTGAAGATGGAAGCTGTCGACTTCCGAAGCGCCGGAGTTTTAATTAAATGGTACTCAAAAATCGTATTTAAGTTTTGCAATCAAGAGACCAAATTACTTTATCGTGACGTAGAAAAATCTTATTTAAAATTATCAAAAATAGATTGCGACATTAGTTTTTGTGATTCATGTTTGGATATATATAATTATATATATCATATTATGAGTAAAATAATAATTCTGCCAGATTACTTTCATTGCTTCCAAGGCAACATCTTCAGTGCAGAGAAGCAATACGGTTACATCGCAATCTTTAATAATAATAATAATAATAATATGACGTTTATTTGACGATTACCTCAATAATAAAAATCGTGAGGCATGTGACAATACAATATTACAAATAATCGAAGTAAAGTTCTTAACAGATGCATCAAACAAGTGAAAAAATATCAAACGAAGAAATACCGAGTTGTCATGTTTATACGAGTTGGAATGTCCAAAGCCAGAAATAAGTCAAAAGTTAACTCAACGAAAAGCCATTGTTAGACAGTTTAGCCATAAAAATGAAAAAACTATTTTGTCGGGACACAGTTCTACACAAAGGAATACAGTATTTTTCACTATATAGCAGCTTTGGTGGGATCAGATGGAAAAGTGGATGCTCAGCATTCGATGCAATGTTTTCAAACATTTTGAAACCCTGAATTATTCGGCGATATTGAAGAGGGACAAAACATGAGCAAGAACAGCTGCTAATTTTTCAAATAACTTTGTGTGAGCGGGTTTGAATTCGCTCAACCATGTCTGTAAGGCCACCAGAAATATGAACAAACAATGGTGAGCAGTATTCGAGAACACTGCGGATGCAACAGTAATAAATTTCACAAAGCTGAAACTTGTCTAAAAAAGGCTGTAGTTGTCGCACAATTGCCACTTTTGATGAAGCTCTCTTACAAATCTGGACAAAGTGCTTATCCCACGAGAGCCTTCTATCAAGAGTAACGCCAAGAATGCACACGTTATCACACAACTCAATGTTCTCGAGAGTGAAGGGCTCACTAACAAAATGCATATTATACGTTACAAACATCTGCTTGCACTTTTCAATTTTAATTTTCATCTTGTTATTTGCTACCCAGTCTTGTAAATTCAAAAAAGGAACGGTCAGCGGACTTGAAGTACAATT
Source organism: Prostheceraeus crozeri (assembly GCA_907163375.1). Classification (NCBI taxonomy): domain Eukaryota; kingdom Metazoa; phylum Platyhelminthes; order Polycladida; family Euryleptidae; genus Prostheceraeus; species Prostheceraeus crozeri. The sequence continues at coordinate 213,551 of CAJQUW010008953.1, read as the reverse complement.
GCTAGTTACAGGAGCACAAATAGTAAAATCATCCGCATAACTAACAACGAGAGCACTGTCATCATTACATATAGCTTTTTCAAGGTCAGAGACAAAAATTGAAAAAATCAGAGGGCCGATCACTGATCCTTGGGCTATGCCACTAGTTACATTTCGATAAGAACTAAAGCGATCAGTCCATTTGACCCGCTGTTGTCGATTTGAGAGGTAGTTCTCTAGAAAAGAAACAATATAGTTATCAAAATTGTAACTTCGCATTTTATCAAGCAACAATCTGTGGGACATCTTATCAAAGCCTTTCTCAAGGTCGACAGCAAGTATATGACAACTTTGGACATCTTTTCTTTGAAGGGATTCTGTTATGAAATTTTCAAGTTCCAGTAGAACACTGACAGTTGAGCATTTAGGTCTGTACCCATACTGATGCTTCGAGAGCCGCTTCAAAAAGTCATTTTTATAGAAGTGTACAAGTTCACGTTCGAAGAGCCTTTCGGGCATAGGCAATAAAGATATTGGTCTAGTGTTCCACAGTTTTGGTGGGTAAGCTTTGGGAACGGGAATAATGTCAGCGCGTTTCCATAAATTCGGAATATCAGCCATTTGCATGCACATATTGAATAAATAGCATATAGGTTTCGACAAGGGATTCGCAAGTTTAGCCCATAACACAGAAGGAATGTGATCAGATCCAGTCGCTTTCTTTGGATTAACACTTTTTAACATCGCAAATACTTGATGAATATGGAACTCGAAAGGGACAACAAAAGGCAAAGGGAGAGCGTCAATAGGATCTTCGACAAGATTCGAAGAATATTGAACATTCAATTCTTCAATAACATCCATCACATCGCAACACGTAGACGAGGACAAGTTTGTCAACCAATCTTTATTCGGGAGTGTACCAATAACATTCTTGTATACCGGGTAGTCAAAAAGTCCTTGGACTCTGGGCAATGTAGCACAAATATTTTATTTGAATTGAAAAACAAATAACTACGTCTATACAAGAGGAGGTATACACGATAATAGTCTAAAGAACAATACTCACACAAATTTATTCAAAATGAAGTCCATTGGCCTGTATACATCGGTCTATTCTGTTGGCTCAATCACGAAATGCAGTAGTGAAATGATGATGATCGATAATTTCAATTTCTTGGGTGATCTTATTTCTTAAATTGTTGAGATTAGCAAATCGTTCTCCAGGAGTAAACACTTTGTCTTTCAAATAGGACCAAAGAAATGAATCACACACAGTCAAATCCGGAGAACGTGCTGGCCATTCGACTGGCCCTCTTCGGCCAATCCATCGTCCTTGAAAAATGCTGATCTAGCAAGTTTCTCACATCTGCTGCATAATGGCATGAAGCCCCATCTTTCTGAAAGATCATATCTCTTCCAGTACGACGAGTAAAATATGATATTACAAGTGGAACAACAACATTGTCTGTATCTTTCCGTGTTCATAGTCTCCTCTTGAATAATGTAAGAAACAAGACCTCTGCATGAAACCGAGAGAAACCTGAGAAATCGTACGGCGCGCGTCTGTAGCATTTGTGACTGCAACATTAGCTGCTGTGCGTGATGGGTGATTTACAGATTGAAGAAAAAGTATATTTGGCGTCTTGAATGATTTCATTTAAAAGTCCTGCACAAGTAGCAGAAAAATATAGAGACATGTTCGATAAGGACTGCCAAGCAAAGAGTACGTTGTACTTTTTAAGAGATTTACTTTTGGAAACTGGATCCCCACGTTCGCATTGCAAATAAAAGTTGCACTACAAGATCTTTAACAGTTTGGGCTCTGGTTTCATGCAGAGGTCTTGTTTCTTACATTATTCAGGAGGAGACTATGAACACGGAAAGATACAGACAATGTTGTTGTTCCACTTGTAATACCATATTTTACTCGTCGTACTGGAAGAGATATGATCTTTCAGAAAGATGGGGCTTCATGCCATTATGCAGCAGATGTGAGAAACTTGCTAGATCAGCATTTTTCAAGGACGATGGATTGGCCGAAGAGGGCCAGTCGAATGGCCAGCACGTTCTCCGGATTTGACTGTGTGTGATTCATTTCTTTGGTCCTATTTGAAAGACAAAGTGTTTACTCCTGGAGAACGATTTGCTAATCTCAACAATTTAAGAAATAAGATCACCCAAGAAATTGAAATTATCGATCATCATCATTTCACTACTGCATTTCGTGATTGAGCCAACAGAATAGACCGATGTATACAGGCCAATGGACTTCATTTTGAATAAATTTGTGTGAGTATTGTTCTTTAGACTATTATCGTGTATACCTCCTCTTGTATAGACGTAGTTATTTGTTTTTCAATTCAAATAAAATATTTGTGCTACATTGCCCAGAGTCCAAGGACTTTTTGACTACCCGGTACATCCCATACAGATTTGTTCTCCCTAATTAAGCGCCTTGACCAAGATTGTTTCGCCTTGTATATCTCAATATATATAATATATATATATATATATATCAATATATATCTCAATTTATATACGTAAAAGGAACCAGTGGGCAAAAGTAAATGGATTTCACAAATGTCAATCAAACACGTGTCTCAGGCTACAAGTTTAGAAGTAACTCGTGAGAACCATTCCGTTCATTTGACAGTGCATAGCTATCTGCTTTTAATAAAATAGTTTTCAGAATGAAAGGACATTTGTACTGACCGATTATTCTGAAATTTTCAGACTTAAGAAAATGGTCATACATAGATATCTCAGTTTGAACTGGATAACCTTTCAGATGCTCATTTACGCGAGTGTTTAGGTGACGTTTAGTAGAATCAATGTACCGCATTTGATAGCGGTCACAACTGTATTCATAAATGACATTAGATTTCAGACCATCATATTATATTATATATTAATTATACTTCTAGACACTTATCTCTGAACTAGTGTCCTTACTTATTTACGTAATAAAATCTCGTGAGATGCTGTAAACCTATTTATAGCCTATTCATGGTCATGACATTTATAGGCCATACATATACACTAATCCAAAAAAATGCGTGTCACCTTCTAATCTTGCCATATTACGAATTATATATATAAATGAAAGCTCAACACATGTAATGTGTTTTTATTGAATCAAGTCAAAAAAAGTAATTTTTCTAATGATGAACAATGATGTTTTCAATAGGACCACATAAAGTTAGTGATGAGTGGGACCTCCTGAGGAACTGATGACATTTCTTCTTCTTCGAGGCACACATCATCAAATTGTCAATTATGCTCTGTGGAATGGCCTTCACTCTTCGACAACGGCAGTTTACAGGTCTTTCAAAGAGTTGATGTTGGATCTTTTGGTCAACTTCCCCTTCACCAGATCCCAAACATTTTCGACAGGATTGAGATCTGGTGATCTTGATGGCCAGTTGATCCTGTGAGTGAAAGTGTGTTTCTCAGAGATAATCTGAGCAAAAGGCGCATACTGTGTTCGGTGGATTTTCTTTTTCTACCGGCGGTAGAGCGCCTATTATCGAAACCTCTGATATATTGAATGAATATATTAAACCGTTGATCTTGCCTCCACTTTAATCGTCCGACCATAATAGCATTATTTTAAAACCTGCACTATCTTCTGATAATTAATCCTCAACCTACCATTTGATATTCGACTATCGGTCATCACACGCATAGCACCTTGTTGACATGCTGTCCAGAACAGAACTTTCTCAAATATACCGCGCTGAAACTAGTAAGCTATATCTGGACCACCCTGTAGATCAAAAACTCTCCATCGTTTATATTCTACTAAAATTCGCAACGAAATGCATTCGTCGGAAGCATATGTGTAATTATATATAGGTAGAGTGTCGGTCTGTATATAGTAAAAATTTTTATGTGAGAAGATTCATTTTCTTACAGAGATTTTGCTCCTGTGGTCCAAAAAATTATTTGAACAGTTTTAAAAAGCTGAATTTTTGCAAATTTAAATTAAACAAGTTGGATATCAAAAGGAATGAATATTCGCCAACAAGCATCCTAATTAAGCGGAAATTAAGCTGTTGATCTAGGAAATTTCATGAACTACATTATAATGCAAGTCCCTGAAAGTTTTTAAAAAAAGTTGAGATATCATGTGAATCAATTGGTTGAATTGGTCATGTCTTTAATTCAATTTCAGCAGAATATTTTAATGATTCACAAAGCGTCATTTCTTGAATCTGAATGGTAATATGGACCCATTAACATCTTTTAAAGTTAATTAAGTGATTTCCAGAGGGCGAGGTGGAGCAACCAGGTGGTGGCTGGGGCTCTCAAGAAATACCTCAAGTACGCTCAATGAAGAAATCACCAGGCGAGCTAAAGCGCCATAAAACCTTTCACCCCTGCTGCGCCGTGGGAGACAACAACGTTTGGATGTCAGGCTGCTACAGGATTGGCGCCTCGAATGAAAAAGACTAGTCCGCGCCTTGGGGCAAATCAAAGGCTAAGGGAGAAACCCCTAACAGAAAACCTCCAACAGGTCAGCCAGGGCACCGCTGTATAGGAGTATTCTGACCCATTCGTTTATGGATTCATGCAAGTAAAGGATAAATCGGTGGAGGCTACCGCGTCCGGGGCAACCGACGCGCCGAAAAACCGGGCATCTGCGGAAAATATGCGAAGACCCGAAGAAAGAAAACTGATTAGGATGGCGACTTTGAATGTGGGAACGTTGTCGGGAAGGAGTGCTGAAGTAGTGGATTTTATGAAGAGGAGAAGGTGTAAGATTTTGTGTGTACAGGAAACGAAGTGGAAGTCGGATAGAGCAAGGATGCTTGGAGATGGGTTCAAACTGATTCATGCAGGAGGGGATGGAAAGTCTGATGGGGTGGGTGTGATTCTGGAGAAGGACCTTGTTGAGAAAGTGTGGCGTACGGAGAGGTGGAAAGGTAGGATCTTGATGGTTTGGCTAACGATCGGTTCGAAGAAAATGTGTGTGATGTCCGTCTATGCTCCACAAGTAGGACGGAACCATAGAGAGAAAAACGAATTCAGAGAAAAGGTTGAGGAAATGATACAGTTAGTGGGGGGGGGAGGAGGATGAAATATTTTGTTTAGCAGGTGATTTCAATGCGCATATCGGGCAACGGATGCAAGGGGAAGAGAGGAGCGTTGGTCAATTCGGATGGGGAGAGAGAAATGCGGAGGGCAGAGAGTGGGTGCAGCTGGTCGAAAGAAATGGGTTGGCCATAGTTCAGACGTTCTTCCAGAAAAGAGAATCGCACAAGATCACATACAGAAGTGGGGAGCACAGGACCGAAATCGATTGGATTGTAATGAAACAGAACCAGAAGTGGAGGATCAAGGACTTCAAAGTGCTAGCCGGTGAACACGTGACAACTCAGCACAAGCCACAGGTTTGGACGCTACGGTATACGGAGAGGCAAGAAAAGAAGCGAATGGGAAGGAAAATCATCAGGTGGTGGAGATGTAAGGGAGAAAAGTTAGAAGAATACGAAAGTGAGATCAATGATGACTTCTGTAAACTGAGCGAAACCCCTGGTGGAATCGAAGAGGAGTGGGATCTGTTCAGAAAAGCATTCATCGGAGCAGCAGAGAAGGTGGTCGGCAGGACAAATGGAAAAATGGGGGCCGTCGAAAACAGCAATGGTGGTGGAATGAAGAAGTCAGAAAGGTGACGAAAGAGAAAAGAACAGCCTGGAAGGAGGTAGAAAGCGTGAGTGATGACAAAGCGAAGAAGGAGGTTTTAACACGAAAGTATAGGGAAATCAATAACTAAACGAAGAAGGTAGTGGCACAGGCAAAAGAAGAGGCAGAGCGAGGGCTGTATGAAGCAATAGAGAATCATAGAGGAAGAAAACAAATTTACCGACTCGCAAAGGCAAGGGAGCAGGAAGAGAAGGATGTGGTGGCCGTCCAGGATGTAAGAAACAAAGACGGAGTGATTGTTTCGTGTCCGCAGCAGATCACGAAGGTGTGGAAAGAATATTTTCACGAGTTGCTGAACAACGAAGGGCGCAGCGAAGTTGAACTTCCTTGTAGTGTGAGATCGAAGACGGTAGAGAAGAAAATCAAGACAGAAGAAATCGAGACCTCATTGAGAAAGATGAAGACAGGAAGAGCAACTGGCAAGGATGAAATAACGACCGAAATGTTGAGGGCAGCGGGGAAAACAGGTATTGAATGGCTAGCTAGACTTTTCCGGCTGTGCTATGAAAAAGGGGAAATCCCAGAGGACTGGAGGCTGGGTTTGATTGTCCCCATTTGGAAAGGAAAAAGAAGTCGACAGGACCCTGAGAAATACAGAGGAATCACTATTCTAAGTCAAGTGATGAAATTGATGGAGCGCATAATCGACGGTAGGCTGAGATCACAAGTGGAACACGAAATTGGAGAGGAGCAGCAAGGTTTCAGAAAAGGTAGAAGTAAATGTACATCGGATGGTATGTTTGCGGTGAGACAGAAGATGGAGAAGACGATTGAAAGAGAAGAAAACATAGCGATAGGATTAGTAGATTTAGAGAAAGCTTATGACAGCATCCCTAGACCCCTAGTGGTGGCAACCCTGAGATGGTTAAATGCCGGAGAGAACGAGGTGATACTTATCGAAAAGATGTACGAAAGAACCAGAGCGGCAGTGATAGTTACATATAACATCAGCGACGATTTCCAAATAAAAACAGGGCTTAAACAAGGAAGTGCTTTAAGTCCATTTTTTTTCATTTTGGTTATGGAATTGTTGTCAAGGAAAAGCGAAGAACATGATGCAATGAACAAGATAATGTATGCTGACGATCTAGCTGTGATACCGAAAGACGAGGTGGAGCTACAAGATCAACTGGAAAAGTGGGCGCAGAATTTCCAAAGGCATGGTCTGCGCATCAATTTGGATAAGACGGAAGTAATGTGGGTCGGAAAGGAGCCAAAGGACATAAGTGTTGAGGTGCAAGGAATTCAGCTAAAGCAGACAAAGGGTTTCAATTCAAGTACTTGGGAGGTGTGGTGGCGGAAGATGGGCGGAGCGAAATGGAAGTGAATAGGAGAATTAGAGCAGGGGTCGGAGCCTATCAGAAAGTGGCAGGAGGGTTGGGAGACAGAAGGATCAGCAAAGATATCAGACGGAAAGTGTTAGAGGTGTGTGTAATTCCAGCAGTCACATATGGTCTGGAAACAATGGCGCTCACCAAAGATCAGCAAGATAGACTGCAAGTGTGCGAGAACAATTGGCTGAGGAGGTTGTGTGGAGTGAAGTTGGTTGACAGAAGAAAACTTGCAGAAATGAGACTCGAAGTCGGACTGAAACGAACGATGACTCAGAAGATTGTGGGAAAGAGACTCTCTTGGGCCGGACATGTGGCAAAAATGAATGAGCAGAGGCTACCCAGGCGAATGGAGCAAGAAATGAGTGTGCGAAGAAGAGAAAGACCGAGAATTCGTTGGATTGACTGTGTCAAAAGAGATTTCCAGAAGGCGGAGGAAGATTGGAGAAGTTGGAGAAGCGACGCAGAAGACAGAGTCGTATGGCGGAGAACTGTGCACAATGTGGTTGAAGTATGGAGCGGCTGACATTTTACTTGACTGTGTTTCCTGATATCGTTTCATTTGGTGTTACCCTGATGGTTTGTGGACTGTAGCTAGTTTGTGTTTCCATGAATTCTATGATGTATATGAACTGTCTCCTTTTTATCTTGTTTGTATGAATCCCCCCTACCCCCTTTATATGGGAGAAAAGGGTTGTTAAAATAAAAAATAAAATAAATAAAATATGACAAGCTTCCGATGCTTTGCTCTTTCAGTGCCAGTTTGTGATATAATCACGTTTCATAAAATAGTCTTAGTATGATAAAGCTGAGCTTTTAGTGATGGTAGCCCATCGAATTGCTAATTTAACAAACTGTTGCCTCTCCAAGTTGTCATGACATGGAGGATTTGTGGAATACTATTCCTTATTCCGTATTGCTATCATTATCAGTCAAATTCGTTTAGATTTCTCCAAAACGTGCAAAAACTACTCATTTTACAGGTGGTACTGGATCTCGACCTGGTATCGACTAATGCTCATTTAATGAAATCAAAACTGCATACACATTTTGGATTTAATAAATGCTAAGTTACCAATCTATACCTAATATACTTACTCTTTGGTCGGAAGTATGCAATAATGACAAGCAAAGATAAGGCCTGGATGTCTACGATATTAAAGGATTTAATTAACTAACGTTGGCAAGCCTTTCAAAGAATTTTTCTTTCTATAACCACCTAAAAGGAAGATTCGGGATAAAATTGCTCATTCTCAGAAGGTCAGAAGGCGTGGATGGATAAATAGTGTTCTCTGAAGAACTGGTGGGGTATAGTAAATGACGTGTCACGAGGGGTACAAAATCAAAGAGAGATTTACAGTTCGTTGTTTCGAAATTTGAATCAAAGTTCACCACTGCTCAGTGTATCATTGACCTCTTCTCATCTGCATTCACAAACAGAAATGCAACTATGTCCGTTGCGGACACCTCAGCTTTTTCTCTATGGTACCCTTTAGTTGAAGTCTATGATGTGTATAATCGTCTATTAACACTACCATCAAAATCATCTGTCGGTGATGGAAAACGAATCGACTTTATTAAAAAAGGGTTTTTTTTCTCACCGAACCGCTGTGTCATGTCTTCAACTACTGCATCCTTTTATCATACATGTCCAAAGCTTGGAAAGTTGCTGATATTTGTGCCATTCCGAAAACTACTCCAGCAAAGGACGATGCTCTGCGTTCTATTTCTTTACTACCACTCCCGTCAAAACTGTTGGAACGTTTTATAATTGGTCATATGAGGGGGTTTTCCTCTAATAAAACTGACAGCTTTCAATGTGCATTTCTTCCATAATCCTCCACAACGTGAGTTCTAATATAGCTAATGGATTTATTACAACAGTTCCTGAAGATGATGACTCTGTTGTAGCTGCTGCATTGACTTTAGATTTCTCAAAAGTATTTGATACAATGTCGCATTCCCAACTGATTCAAAAGCTGATTGAAAGTAATTTTCCGTGTGCTTTCACTGCTTGGATTAGATCCTATCTTTGCGAAAAACTACGACGCACCAAGCTCAATGGTGTGTTCAGTAAATCCAGCAATGTGTCTAGTGGTATGCCACAAGGATCTGTAGTTGGTGGGCATCTTTTTATTTTCTACGTTGTTAACATCACTTCCAACCTAAAATGCCATTTTGCTAAGTACGCCGACGATATCACTTTGATTTTAAAGATAGTTAGAAACTCTGTGACTTCAGAGCAAGTTCAACCTGAATGTTATGGAAATGTAAAATTTGTAAGTGCCAACGAAAGCCTTGACTTGAACATATCCAAAACCTAGCATCCAGCGTGTTCCAAATCTCAAAACTGTCCGGATATTTCTATCCCAGGTGTTCAAGCTGTTAACTCGCTCTGTCTTCTCAGTGTAACTTTAGCCAGCAAAGTTTCATGGAACCTTGACTGTAAGCGCTCAGAATTTTAAGAACTGTGTGTAATTCTAATCAATTGTCTTCAGTGTATATGCCTAATTCAAAGTCTGCTGTGTTATGCGTCGCCATTATTTTTATCTTTACGGTGCTTGTCACCGTGTTACCCATTCGTCTCAATGTCCTTGTGAAATTGCCTCTCGTTTATCCGAAATCCTACAAAAATCTGCAATTTAACTTTTTCACGAAGCCGAAGACTCAACTACCCATCCTTTGCATTTCATGATTCCACCGCAAGTTAAACGTTCAGGTCAATATTACATTGAAACAAGTTTCAACAGTTAGGCGACAATCAACTTTTCCCATCAATGCCGTAAAGTCCTGAATTCCCGTAAACTGAATTTTTGATTTTGATATTGCTTAAACTTTTTTATATACTATATCTTCATTATTTTCAAGTGTATGCTTTCTATTCAATATACAGGAAACAATTTCTTGTCTTAATGCATTTCACTAGCAACAGTTCGCTCGGGGGGGGAATTGAAATTAATTTTCCAGCACGTCTCACACAAGCTACTAATGATCAGTTGAAATCTAACCAAAGTTCTCTGACAATGTTCCATCGTACCGAAAAAACAATATTTGATTGAATTTGGAGGAGAGTACACTAGCCCAGAAAGTTACAAAGCAATTTGAATTAGACCATGATTCCAGTGATTACTGTCAAGTTTAATTCTGTAGACCTGCTTCCGACAAAGTAAAAAGTTGTTTAACAGGCTGCATTGGGCTGAGAGCATCACCGCCTGCTATTACTGACAAATCCACTGTTGAAAATGCACGTCGCTGGTAGTGGAATTGACTGGGTGGCAACAACGGCGCGCACCACGGGTTTAATGCACTGCCTGGTCATCGCGCTCGAAATGACGGGCAACACAGGGGGCGATTGATGTTCGTTGTTCGACATCACATGTATGCAACGTGTATACTTGCATTGGTATGTAGGCGATCATAAAAAACGGACCACTTCTTTAATATTTGTTTTCATTTACGCAAAAGTATATAAACAACATGTAAGGTGAACGAACGTTCAAAACAAGACAATTAGCGAAGGCATGTCTTTGTTCTCTCAAGGCGGCTGCCGATTGTTTACCTTCATTGTTTGTGTACTTTTGCGGAAATGAAAACAAATATCGAAGAAGTTTGAAAAAGAACTATTGAACTGATATGAATATAACTTACATTTTCGCACTCCTCATATCGGAAGGATTCTGAAGATACCAAACAAGAACACTTTTGATGAAAAAGATAGAATATAACATTTCCAATCAAAAAAGTCATGATTTTCTGATAACTTCACGATATCACTCATTTTTCATTAATTCTTCGATTTTGATGACCAGTATGTCAAAAGAGAACTGAGAAAATACTCTTTCTCCTCGTGTCTGATTCATTATCATATCACATGTTTTCATTTTGAAAAATTGGGATTTGAAAATTGAGTGATTTTCATATTTTGAGCAGTGTTCAGTAAATCCAATAACGGATGCAAGTCTATCATAGCTCATTCTAAAGCTGAGAATGCAAGCTCTCGAATGATACATGGTACGTTGTTGTGCAATGCGACTGGAAAGCATTAGAATCGATTGAACTTCAACTAAATTTAGGTGGTCCGTTTTTTATGATCAACTCTTCAGCTGTGCATGGAAATTGAAAGAATGCTGTTTGTTCATTATTCATCGTGGTTTACTATAATGTACTCTTGATGGTTGTCTCTAGCTAGTACAGGCCAAGTTTTCAAATTATCTAGATTTAAAAATTTGCAATGAATCCTTGTCATTAGGAAAGTAAAAGACTAATAGCTAAAAGCACGACAGGAATGACAAAATTCAAAGCGACGCGAAATACAATCGAGTTCGTGTAGTGCTCGAACTGAGAACACAGATTTCAATAGTCCCCACTAAACTTTCAAAAGTTTCTCATCCACTAAATGTCTTCGGATGACTCTCCTCATACTTAAAGCTAGAATTTCAGTGAGTGATTGCGACTTGTTGATTTTATATTCTTGTCTCTTAAATATTGATGCTCTCTAATATTGGATGAATTTTCGCAGTCACCGTCGACATTGGAAGATATTTCAAGAAACATCACTGTTAATGCTACATAATAGAAAGGATTTTTTTTGGAATCTACCTTCATCTTCCTCCATTGCATCCTTAGCGCCGCTAGCAGGAGAGGCTGAAAACGGAGATATTGTTGCATGTAGTGAACAGTAATTTGGGACGAAAGCATTTTTCAATACACGTATCGCCCGTAACCATACCCGTGAGCAGCTTACCCGCACCCGCCCGTACATATGCATACATGTATTTATGCATAGAAGTATCACAAGTCATAGGCCTGATGCGATAACTATTATATTTTAGACAAAAAATTATTTTTGCTAGGAATAAAGATGCCCAATTTATATTTCGGTTGTTTGAAGTGGTCATCATTAGATCGTTATTTTCTAATTTACTTCATCTATTGATTCATTTCAATTACGGACGTATAGCTCATTTACTGACCAACACAAAAATCAAAATACATTGCTAACTGATTAAACTTTCTGCTGAACATCTTGCGACAAGATTTCTTAATCACCGATATTCCAACAGCTTTAAGAAAATACTATAACAGAAACCTATACAATTGAGTAATTTTTGCTGTCTAGACATTGCAAGCATACGCACGGATTTTCAGATTGGATGTATTATCAATTTAAGGATTGGAGCACTAATTTTAAACCTCGTCAGTCAAATGCTGTCCCAGTTGATGATGTCCGCAGTTTTTAATATCTAACTATTTTAGTTATAAGTCGCAGTGATGTGAAGCCACAACTCACCTGGAACAGTCACATCCAAGTTTAGAATTGTGTAATTATATTAATGTGAGGATTGGATTATATTAATGAATTCTAGCAACTGTAATAAAAAATATTGCAGCCATAGAGTAGTTATATTAGGTAGAGTAGCAACTCAGCATTTATTAAATCCCCAATGTGTATACAGTTTCGATTTCATTAAATGAACATGAGTCAAGACCAGGTACCACCTGTGAGATATGCAAATTTTTACACTTTAGCAGAAATGTACACGAATTTGACTTATCATGATAGAATTACAGAATAATGAATATTCCACAAATCCTCCATGTCATGACCACTTGGAGAGGTGATTTGTTAAATGAGCAATTCGATGGGCTACCGTCACTAAAAGCTGAGTTTTATTATAATTCTTCTTCGTGATTACATCACAAACTACTTGCTACTGAAAGAAAAGCATCATAATAATAGAAACTAATAATTAATAACTTTAAAAGATGTTAATGGGTCCACATTACTATTCAGAAAAAAAAGAAATGACACCTTGTGAATCATAAATCATGTCGTTGAAAATTGAATAAAAAAACATGGCATCTTAGCCAAGAAGCTCTCAACTTTTCCTTGAAGACTTGCAAGGACTTGCATTATAATGCAGCTCATGAAATTTCCTAGATCATCTGCTTAATTTCCGCTTAATTAAGATGCTTGTTAGCATGTATTCATTCCTTTTGACATCCAACTTGTTTCATACTACTTATAAAGGTGCTTTATGCTGGTAGTATATAGATTTGAAAAAATTCAGCTTTTTTAAAAACTGTTCAAATAATTTTTTGGACCACAGGAGCGAAATCTCCGTAAAAAGCTGAATCTTTTCATATAAATTTTTTTACTATATAGACACTTTCTTGAGTCGACACTCTACCTATATATAATTACACATAGGCCTATGATTGCAGCAATGCAATAACTACATGAAATGTTGAAAATACTCTACTGATCAATGACTCATTCTCAATACCGTGCCGCGCTGAGTTGGTCAATTAAGATTCATTTTTATAACGGCGTAAAATTTGCGACTCTTTCGTTCAGTATGCTAAAAAGTAGTATTACAGATTATCAAAAAGAATTACCGGTAAATCATAAAAATGTGGCATAATAATAATAATAATAATAATAATAATAATAATAATAATAATGATAAAGAGACTTTATTCACCAATACAACGAGCGGTATATGGCATGGTTCGCAAATCATGAAAATTTCGAATACTTAATAAATGAATTGTTGTAAACAGACGATCTCTGTTGAAAGCATAACAATTTTCTCCGAGATCTGATTTGGGAATCAGTGGATTTGACAATAAAAATTCAGATAAAGGATGGCATGAAGAAAACCTAGAAACTACGAATCAGTCGTATACAGATGTTATCAAGCATTTGATGAAAATCACATTTAAAATTGATATTGGCCCAACGACGAGCAACGCGATCAAGTCGTTCAAGTTTTTCACATGGGACTTCTTTAGGTCGCAAATAACGGGCCAGCAGAAAGAAATATGGGTAAAAACAAGACCAACGTAGGCCTGCCAAACAATATCGCCTTGCCCACAGTTATACCGAATCCGTCTAGCTAATGATAGGGACCGGCAACATTTTTTGTACAGGAAATGAAATTGATCGTCCCATTTGTTATCGGAGGAGAAAAACATTCCCAAAATTTTGAGAGAAAGAACATCTTCAATGACAGTGCCATTCACATCAATATGAGTGGGAGAGGAAGAGGTCGGTTTGCCTGAAATAGTGAGACTATTGGTTTTTGCTTCATTGATGCGGAGTTTCTTATTCTGAGCCCACTCGACAAAAATATCAATGTCATCTTGAAAGACAGAAGAGGAAGACGATTTTGACAGGTGAGCAAGGGATATATCGTCCGCGTAAGCTATGATTTTGGTATTTGTCAGATGAGGAAGATCATTAATGTACATGACAAACAACAGAGACCCCAAGATAGACCCTTGAGGGATTCCGCTGGAAACAGCTTTCCACGAAGCTTGTACACCATTGGTAGCGACCCTCTGAAAACGATATTTCAAAAAGGACTGAATCATAGAAACAATATAAGGATTGCATTGAAAAACAGTCACAAGGGTGTTCAGAACAGATAGATGACTCAACGAATCGAAGGCCTTTCTGAAGTCTACTGCGAGAATTTTGCAAGAGTTGGAGGACTTGGCGCTGAGGTGTTGCAGAATAGTCAAACGAAGACTGAGAAGAGCGTTAGTGCATCCCCCAAACGAATTAGGAATGAACCCAAACTGCCGTGAGTCAAAAGAACAAATAGACGGCAAAAGCAGGTGATCACGAATCAGGCGCTCAAGCACTTTACTGAGGAAAGGCAAGATCGAAATTGGTCTGAATTCACCATTGCCTTTCGGAAGAGGGAGGACATTAGCCAATTTCCAGGTAGTAGGAAAGGTACCAGATTGAAGGCATCTGTTAAATAGAACGGTCAAGGGCGCAACCAAGACATCGCGGAATTTTCTGTAAAAGAATCCTGGAATACCATCAGGTCCGACTGAATTCGACTTGGACGATCTTATCAATTCAGAAATTTTAGTCTCGGGAATTAGGGGGATGTGGGTAGGAGTAGAAGGCCCATCCTCAAGAAAGGAGTCGACGTCAGGATCAGAGAAAAAAGATTGAAAATCTTCATTGAGTTCGACGGCCTTGTTATGGTCGATGTTAGACGATCCATGCCGGTTCTTAATCTGCGCATTAATAACTTTCCAGCTATCAGCAGGGGAAGAGGACTTCATTCTACGGAATTGATTCATTTTGGATTTTTTCACTTCTGAAAGAAATTTATCTCTAAGACACAGGTACTTGGGATAATTGCCACGGGAGAGAGCCCTATCTCTAGCATCTGAAATGGCTTTAACCCTTATCCGTATGAGTAAAACCGACTGCTTCAACCGTATACGTAGCTACAATTTGTACCTATAGATAATGAAGTTGTTCTAACCTATATTACTGCGTAATAAATCTATCTAAATATCAGATATAGATTTTATGTCTTCACAGACTGCCTATTGTGATAGATATTGTATACTAGAATTTAACACAGATATCACAAACTAAAGCTTAACATAGATACAACGTGTTTTTGAAATATCAAATTATAAATCAGTAAGTTTTCAACCAATAACTATTGAATGCTTATTAATACTTTACTTTTTTTCTATAATCAATAACCATTTCAACCAAGAAAATGGCACTGATTGGATTAATTTATCAAAACCATTCAATTTATGCATCAAACATAGCAATTTCATTATGAAAATAGCACGGATTCTGTGACAATATAACAATAACTAAGTGTCTACCGGTGCATCGTGCACATAAAGAAAAGTGAAAAAAACGAACTCACGAGCAAGACAAGCACTTGCATACTTTCTGTATCATGCGGTGTTGTGGACAAACAGCTTTGAAACAAATGTCACACTGTGTTCTGCTGCTCTTGTAGCAAATATTGCAGTGCCAAACCGTGTTTTCTCCGCGACGACTAAATTCAGTGTTTAGTTCGCGAAAACCGAGCAACAACCCAGCGTCGATTATCGATTTCGGTAGCTTCAAATTTCTTACATGACGTTGTCGACCGTTATCTTCTACTAATTGGAAAGATAAGGTTTTCAGAAATTGTCTTTTGGTCAATGTTGGATAATCTGTCTTCATCAGTACGAAGTCGTTGTACGCCGCAGCATCGAGCATGTTGTAAAATATAATCATAGGCCATCTGACACTCTTACGTCTACAAGTGAATTCCTCAATATTTTGATCAGGTTGATCGACGCCAGCTTTTCCTCGATTGTAATCGAGGATCATGGCAGGTTTGTTGCTCTTTTCACCAGCAATGGACAAATTTCCGCAATGGCTAGAACTCAATGGCATAACATTTTTGTTCTTCTTCGGAATGTGGGACACCAAAACGATTTTATTTACAGGATCGTGAGCGAATATGTTTGAACCCTTCTCTCGTCTTTTGGATTCAAGCTGCTCAGGAATTTCACGTCGATGAGACCGGATAGTTCCCAACAAGGTAATATTTTGCTGAAGGAGAGTCACTGCGAGGCTGTGAGAGGTGAAAAAATTGTCAGTCACAATTTCTCTTCCTGTAGAATAATATGGTCTGGCAAGTTCAGTGACCACATCATGACCAAGATTGCGGTGAGGTGCGGCATTTCGCTCCCGACCAGTGTAGACGATAGCGTTAAGAGCAAATCCTGTGCAGGCTTCAGCAAGCCAAAGCACCTTGAGACCGTATTTTGACGGCTTGGATGGGATGTAGGTGCGTCCCATCCAAACTGTTTCTAAACATCATTGACAGGCGCAAGTTTATCACTTTCTAGGCGTTGTGACGGTGAGCGATAGTTGTCGAAACGTACGCATCGTAGAAAAAATTTTAAGCGATTTAACGACATTGTTGCTCGGAAAATAGGTCTTCCTTCTGTTGCATTCCACAGTTCATTCAAGTCAGTCATGTTGTCACGATCAAGTTCGGCTCTAAGCAATAGTCCGATGCATGCTCGTACTTCATCGTAAAGAAAATTCGTCATGAAGTTTCGAACATTTGGCAGTATACGTCGAAGATCTGTGGCTTTTCTATTGGCCGTATTCATATCTTTTGTTCGATTTCTTCAATCACGTCTCCGTTCATACACTGGTAAAGGAATTCAGAAGCCTGAGAAAATTTACTTTCAGTCTAAGTGTTAGTCATTCGCACAAAATGCAGATGGTAAATGAATATTTGCATTTGATCTGTCATCTTCAATCTAGCAATTACATGCACATATTTCCAAGTTTGGTTGATGCACGTGTATGCGGGAAAATTCCAATATCCTCTTTTTAACTTGAAGGAATGATATGACAACTTCAGCTCATGATTATGAAGTTAAATCAGAAATGAATAGACATGAATATTGCAAATTACCCTATAGGTACAAAATGTATCTACGTATACGCTAGAGGGGTTATGTACTTGGCCCACTAACTTAAGCAGCAGATGAGTTGGCAATATTTTTACACATTATTCCAAACCCATAATTAGACATCATTCTATGATGCCTTAGACCTGCGATCAAAACTAAGATATCAGCACTTCCTTGAAATATCAATAGTTACAAAATGTACCTACATATACTGATAAGGGTTAAGAGATGGAGTAAGCCAAGACGGATCAGAACTTCTCATCCTGACTGTTTTTTCCGGAAAGAATAGGTGATAGAATTGTAGAAGAAGAAACTGTAAGGCGTCAATAGCTTCATTGATATCATCAAAATCAAGACAACAGGCGTTCCAATCAATTGACTGAAGGACACTATAGCACTGAGCAAAGGAGGCGGGAGAGAAAGACCTAACTTTGACCTTAGTGACAGTAACAGGTTTGTTAGCGACAGTTTTCACAAAGATACCTTTATGATCAGATCTACCAATTAGGTTAAAAGGTGAATGTCTTACGTAATATAGATACAAATCAATAAATTCAATGTGCAATGGACTGAACATGAATGGAACAATACAGCTAGTGAAACCATAACCTACTAGTAGCAGCCTAAAAGTGCAGAAATACCAGCAGGAAGAGAGTTTAGACACATTAACTTGCTAATGGCCTAACGCTAATCACATTACCACCCAAACACAACTGAACTTCAATTTTAAAAAATACGACAATTATAGAACGACCCATCGAATTTCACTTGTTTGTTGAGTTTAGGACTCAATTTTTTAATGTAAAAAGCTTCTTTGATATTTAGGGCAAATCCACCACTATCTGATGCCAGGATTTTGAAATTTCAGGGTTACATCTGCAACTACAATTCATTCGGTGATCAAAGATTGCCGAGATTTTGGACTTATGCTCCTTAACTCTAATGTTTAGGTGTCTGAGAGTTTTACCAATGTAGGTAAAGCGAGGGTCAACCTCACATGTGAAACAATATACAACACCTGATTTCAACATTAAAGGAGTTCTGTCCTTGTTCGAAAAGTAGCTTTTCAACTTTGTGCAAGTGAACACCCACTTAACTTTGCTATCAGGATCAATCCGATTAAAAATGCTCTGAAGTCTCTTCTTAAAGAACAGAGACTACTGTCTAAAAAAACGAATTTTAACAACATGGCTGTATGATTGATCAGACTTGACAGAAGGGTTAGAAAATTTTTTATCTAGGAATTTTTTGGTGGTATCCAAGATAAATGAAGACGGGTAGCCATTGGCTTTGAAAATGTGACTCAGTTTATCAATTTCATTGTGGAAATTAAGCCAGGAATTACAAACTACATAAGCTCGGTTGATCAAGGTTAGTAACAGGCCTCGTTTCCATTGTAAGGGGCAGCAGGCAGCGTAATTCAACACCAGATTCGTGTACGTGGGTTTACGGTAGACAGTGGTGTTCACAACATTGCTTTCGATGTCTAAAGTTTATATCCAAAAATGGAATGGACTTCATACCTATTTCTACAGTGAATTTGAGATTATCATGCCACGAGTTGATATAATCCAAGAAAGTCGAATGATCATCATCCTCAAACATCACAAGAATGTCGTCCACGTACCTAGCATAAAACTTTACGTTCCGACAACTCTGCTTCAAGTATTTTCTCTCAAGTGAACCCACGAAGAGGTTACTTAAGGTTGGGGCTAACGGACTGCCCATCGCCAGACCATCACGCTGAACATACAAAGTATCATTGAAGCTGAAAATGCCACCAGTAGCAAATTTGAGAAGATTCCTAAACACATCTTGACTAAACGGCGGTTTAAGACCATCACCATTGTAGACCTTCTCACAAGCGATGTTGATCGCTTCATCCAGAGGGACATTCGTGAACAAGCTCTCAATATCAAAGCTAACTAACTTGGAGTCAGGCGAGAATTGATATTTCAAGATAGCATCAATCAACTGACTATTACTTTGGACTGAAAACTCAGTATCAATAATAGGTATGATGAACTGATTAAGATATTTCGCTAAGTTATACTCAGAGGTACCGTGACTGGCGACAATAGGTCGCAGAGGAGTACCCTGTTTATGTACTTTAGCAGTGTCGTAAAGTTTGCCACAATTGGAGCCTATTGGATTGATAAAATCGAACGTTTTACAGTCCACATGCGGTTTGACATGTTTGTTCAAGTAACACTTCAACTTATTCTGCCACTTAACAATGGGATGATGTAGCAACATCTCATCATCTAGAAATGTCACTTTGGCAAATTTGTCCGAGTCAATGATAGCATTGAGCTTAGTGTAATAGTCATCGGTATTTAACACTGCGATACCATTACCTTTGTCAAGCGGCACGAGTTTTATGCTGTCATTGTTACGTAAGTTTTTTATCAGATCCAACTTGTGTTTCGCATCAGGGGCCTTAGTAAAATTCACCAACCTTTTTTGGTAGGTGTGCAAAGTGGTTTTTATGTCGTTCACCTGATTGACATTTATGCTATTTCTACGGAAATAGACCAGTTTCTCGAGTTGGCATTGTAGGTTAAGTGACTCATTCCGTCCCGGCACTGTGGGATGCTTCAGACCTGTACCAAGTAACTCAAGCTGATCATCAGACAACTGCAAGTCACTTAAGTTCTTGACCGTGTCTACAGGAGTGGCTAACTTACTTTGCAACCATAATTTCTGGAACTTAATTTTGTGAATCTCATTGATCCGCATAGAGTTTTTGAGGTTTTCTCTAACAAAGAACTTGGAGAACAACAACTTATCGACCACATTAAGATATCTACAGATATCCTCCCTCACTTTAGATCTCTTTTTCCTCAATTGTTTCAACTTGATCTGTGTTGCTTAATAATAAGCGCAATTTTCCGAACTTGCCGCTCCCGCACAGTGTGTGGAGATAGAAGGTTGTTGGAATCTTTCAACTTTAAGAATTTTGGAATACAACTATGCTTCAGACATTGTTCAAGAAAGGAAATATCACAAGTCGTTTTCAAAATTTTGGAATTGCATTTTTCAAAGAATCTTAGGGTTTTGAAAGACAGATCGTATTTCCGGTTCAACCTGTGAAAAAGACCAGCCGTATTGGTAATGTGTAACAGCCACGTTACCACAAACAATATCATGTTCACTAGCAAACATCATTCGTCAATTTGAAAAATGGAAATTAAAACAACACGAATGCAGAAGAGGTGGAGTAAAATAATGTCATTACATGGAGTCCATTAGAACACTGAGTGGATGTACTTTGCTTCTATTGGTACGACGCGTTTCGGCGTTTCTTGTCCGCCGTCATAAGGTGTTAACAATATGTACACATCAATTCACCTGGAGAAAAAGATATAATTAGGTTAAAAGGTGAATGTCTTACGTAATATAGATACAGATCAATAAATTCAATGTACAATGGACTGAATTCAATCTTACGGTTTTGAAAGACAGATCGTATTTCCGGTTCAACCTGTGAAAAAGACAGGATGTTCAAATCTGAAGGGCTGGCTTGAGGCAAAAATATCCAAAACATTTTTTCCTCTAGTAGGAAATTGGACAAGTTGTTTCATGTTGTTCAAAACAAAAAAGTCACACAATTTATGACACAGGTCATTCACATCTCCTGTAAAGATAACATGTTTGGACGAAAGGTTGTCTACCAGCGATTGAAGAGAGTTTATCACTATGTCATGAGAATTAACATTTCCCCAGTATGGATGATACAAGACACAAACATGGACGTCAAATTCGTGCAAGTATAAGCACAAAATACTCGACTTCAGACCATCAACACTGCTGGTAGGACTTGCAATACGAGAAAAATGACATTTGCAGTAGATGGCTACACCACCACCGTGACGGTCACGGTCAGATCTCACCAGATGATAATTGGGGATGGAGATTGATTCACTGTCAATACTGCTGTCGGGCCATGTTTCGGTAATGCAGATAACGTCGGGAGTGAACTTGGAAGCTCGAAGTCTCAGTTCATCAATTTTGTTGAATACGGACCTGGCGTTAAATAACATAACGGAGGGTGTGGGCTTAGTCAGCAGTTTTGGCTTTCGAGATGACACATCCTCATGTAGATCGTCACATTTCTTGGGATTTGACTTCGGAGTTCTGATAAGAATCCTATGATAGAACAAGGCTCTTCTTTGTACACGGGAATGGGATAGTCACGCCGGATGCTGAGGATTTGGGAACGCGAATAGTGCAGACGAGGTGATGAAGTCATTGTGATGTAATCACACGGGAAGCAGGAAAGCAGAGACGAGGACAAGGAAAGTGTATAGGAGAGGCAGGGGCGACGTAGATTGCGCAATCAGATGTGGTCGCAGAAGACAGGTGAGATATCCCCGCATTGCTGAGTAATGACCATTGAATATGAGTCTCGGTAATTGAGCGACAATTGAGCAATAACGGTGGCAATGACGAACAACGTTGAAAGAAAACAGAATCATTAGCTGGAGCAGTTCAGGAGGATTCTTGTGATGTAAAGAAGTCCGAAAATTGTTGGGAAAAACAGGCGAAATTTGATGATTTGTGAACCGGGGTGGACTAAACGTCACGAGAAGAGGGAACTTCCGTCCGCACGCTAGGAAGTCAACCGAAGTTGTGTCCATAAGAGTTGTTTTCCGAAGTTGTTTTCCGAGTTGTTTTCATAATGATAAAAATATTTTGATAGCAGCACACGCGAAGTAATTGGATATAACCATTTTCAAAATAATAAGGCACTCCCTCTTTCCCTAAAGCCGAAATGTAAATATATTCAGGTAAAATAACACCACGACCGAAATGTTGGGTTCATGTTATGTTATTTTAACTGAATATATTGATATTTCGGCTAGAAAGAAAGCGGGATTGCTTAATTATTTTGAAAATGGTTATATAAAAGTATTTTGTCTATCGCATTCAATTCCGGTTTCTGAAGGAGATCTGGCCTTGCTATGCTCCTCCCTCGTTCTCTGATAAGCTCGGCAGTTGAGAAGAGACGTTCTACAGGAGCAGAAGAAGGTGATGGAGTGGAATCTGGTTAAGCTAGGTTACTCAACTTCGCAGACCAGATTCTTGAAATGTTAAATAGCATGTGAGAGTGGCTCAGTTCAAACGGCTTTGTTGAAAGAGACACATTCATATTGGTTTCACCAAACTTAAGTTAATAACCAATTCAGTCCCGGAGATAAATTCTTCTGGTTGTTTAAATGCTTGAACATTTAATTTCTGAAGAGAATGACAGCTTTTAAGTCAACAAATGGTACCAACACCCTTGCACCTTCTTCACTAAGCCACGCTGACGGTTCAAAAGGAATGCGAGTGAAGGCAGAAGTCATCTCTAAGTGATATCGACAGCTTATTGTCCTATTATTATTGACAGAACGCTACCAGCGCTCATATTGTAGCGAGACAGCACATCAGCATTTCATTCAACTACGTCACAGTGTAGATTGAAAACAAAGATCTGTCGCTTCAAAATAAATGCTGGCAGCATTTTGTCCATAAAAATAGGACAATAAGCTGCCGATATCACTGAGAGATGACTCCTACCTTCACTCGCATTCCTTATGAACCGTCAGCGTGGCTTAGTGAAGAAGGTGCGAGCTCGTCTCCACCGCGGTCTTCGGTTCGATTCCTAGGTCGGGCGATTGAGGTCGTGGATCAAGGGTGTTGGTGTCATTTATTGGCTTAATAGCTGCCATTCTCTTCAGATATTCAGTGAACTACGACAGACCCTTGTTGCCAATGCTTTAACATTTATTTTTTTTGTTTATGGTGCGAAGTTTCTTAAGAACCTCATTAAGACTTCATTTATCGATCAATAGACAAGGATTGTCTTTGAATGTTGTGTCTCTTTTGAAAACAAAAGCACAACAAAAATTCCATGTAACACTTTCATCAATTTAGCTTTCACAGATTTGATTTCGATGCTGTGTGGCAACTCTTTTGTTAACCTAAGATACATAAGGTGTAAGGCTTGTTTGCGTTGATCCGCGACTTGGCACCAATCAAACTATCTTCAAAACACGAAAATCAATGAGACTTTCTAATTCACAGTTAGTTCAGTTTTTGAATTTGTTCAGCCCCATTCGTTTGTTCTCATCATTCACCAAAAATGAGAAAAATCCTGTTCGTTCGCTCATTTGTACTTGTTCGTCGTTCGAATACACTGATATAAACATCAGCTGAGGCGAGGGTATATCCGCAGGTAGTGAAGCACATAGTCTTCAAGTGGAAATAAGCCTCTGTAAATGAATGTAGCAATTCAATATACAAGAAGCAAACACATACATGTACAAGAAGGTCATGAACAGAAATTTAAGATCGGAATCGATGTTTTTATTGCAAATATTATCATCTGGTTCGTTTGGTACCCTTATTTCATAAAGCGTCATTATTTCCTGTGTAAAAATGCACTTCTCTTTTTCCTCCATAAGGTATGACATTAGCAGTGTTTTTGAGCGAGAGGAACGAACGAGCGAGCGATGGGCATTTTTTCAAGTTTTTGATGAGCGGATGAGCGAACGAAAAAATATTCCGTGAGCGAAAATTGAGCGAGCGAGCGGTGAATTTTTTTCGTGAGCGAGCGGTTGAGCGAGCCATTTTTTGAAAAAACAAAAAATAAAAAGATCAAATAATCAAAAGAGAAATATTTGAAAAGTCTTTTAAAAATGCCTTCTATAAAAGTCTTTTTATAGTACATGCATGTATATAAATTAATTAATGAACAAAACATCCGAACCTTTTCTCTCTTCTGTGGTTCTCACACTCTTGACGATATGCTTTGAATGCCTGTCTGGATTCTACTTGTGGATATGAACTTAGCAAGAAGGACGTCTTTGTGATCAATGATGTGATCAACATCTGCACATCGACACATTATTTATTCACGTATCTCTTGAATAGGTCTCCCAATCGTCGCTTCGCCCCATACATGTACTAATGGTCTCCGCAATTGCACGAAGACATTATGAGATGCTTTAATTTGATAGAAACATTTCGCTGCTGCAACACATCCACATGCAGATCCCTGAGAGACATTCAGCATCGTCAAACGCGAAAGAACTGCGAAAGAACTACAAATTTAGGAAGAATTGAAGTCAACCAAATTATGTCTACACACGGACAATCCCAATATTGGCATATACCGGGTAGTCAAAAAGTCATTGGACTATGAGCAATGTTACACAAATATTTTATTTGTATTGAAAAACAAATAACTAAATCTATACAAGAGGAGGTATACACGATAATAGTCTAAAGAACATCACGCACAGCAGCTAATGTTGCAGTCACAAATGCTACAGACGCGCGCCGTGCGATTTCTCAGGTTTCTCTCGGTTTCATGCAGAGGTCTTGTTTCTTACATTATTCAAGAGGAGACTATGAACGCGGAAAGATACATAGACAATGTTGTTGTTCCACTTGTAATACCATATTTTACTCGTGGTACTGGAAGAGATGTGATCTTTCAGCAAGATGGGGTTTCATGCCATTATGCAGCAGATGTGAGAAACTTGCTAGATCAGCATTTGCAAGGACGATGGATCGGCCGAAGAGGGCCTGTCGAATGGCCAGCACGTTCTCCGGATTTGACTGTGTGTGATTCATTTCTTTGGTCCTATTTGAAAGACAAAGTGTTTACTCCTGGAGAACGATTTGCTAATCTCAACAATTTAAAAAATAAGATCACCCAAGAAATTGAAAATATCGATCATCATCATTTCACTACTGCATTTCGTGATTGGGCCAACAGAATAGACCGATGTATACAGGCCAATGGACTTCATTTTGAATAAATTTGTGTGAGTATTGTTCTTTAGACTATTATCGTGTATACCTCCTCTTGTATAGATTTAGTTATTTGTTTTTCAATTCAAATAAAATATTTGTGTAACATTGCTCATAGTCCAAGGACTTTTTGACTACACGGTATGGCTTCGACTGATGATTTTATATCCACGGACATTAATTCATTTTAACTCTATCCATACAGGAATCCGAAACGCGTAGGACTGAATCGGCCTCCCCCTTACCACCCAAACCAATGTTCAAATCACATGAAATTCACGATACAACATACATGTATTTAGGTTATGAGCTTTCTTATCGTGATGCTCATTTGTTCCAACTCATTCATCCCTCCATGTTGTAAAAAGCAATTCAATATGCGAAATCACTAATTTTGGCAGATATTTGAAATTCTACCGAACTTATGCGAGAAATCTCCTCAGTGATAAAGATTGCAGAGTGCCTGTTCGCCTGGACAAATAATGGAAATATGTCCTCAAACATCATGTCTGAGGATATTTTTCTATTCTGTCTCCTCAGTTATTGCTATTTACGATGCTAAAAAAGTTGAGTGTACTAAAAAGTTATTTATCTGAGAACGACAAGATTGATGTGTAGGCCCTACATGGAATAGCCTACATGTCAAACATGCGCATACAGTCCGTTTCATAAATAGTTAGAAATTAGCTAGAACAAGACATCTTATGGTAAACAGTAAGTTTTCCAACTATAATTGAATGATTTTGTTTCCTATATCATGTTAAATATTTTTCTTTGTCATATGTTGGAACAGTAAGGGCCTAGTCGTTGAAAGGTACAGACCTTGCCGTCCAGTCTAAGGTTTGCATTCCTACCTGTCTTTTATACAATTGAGTTGCACTGGCATGATGGCATGGAGCATTGTCATCCATGAGAATCCAGTCTGATGACAGATCACCTAAACTGAACACTAAAGGATAAACAGGTTTTTCGATCACTCGAACGAAGCGTTCGGAGCTCATTTTTTCTCTCATAACATGCAGTGAACTGCGACCATCACTCCCAGATGACTCCCCAGATGAGCAATTTCCTGCAATCATCCTGACTCCTCGATTTAAAAAAAACGATCAGGAAAGTCTTTTGATTATTGTGTTTCATACCCAGTGCCACTGTCTCCGTGGCACAGTGGTTACGTGCTTGGCCTAGCGATCTTTTGGTCCAGAGGTCGAGCCCCGAAGGTGTAATTGAAAGTCGGCAGGAAGGGCATCCGGACTAAAAGTTCTACAACACTCTATAAGTCTGACTATGTCAGCACCGACCAAGCCCCAAGTATGGGGAGTAGTGACGTTAAAGCTTCATGCCCAAGGCATTTGAACAGTCATATTTCTCACCGTTCGTTCGATCTTCCGTTCATTAGCCTTTCAGACCGTTCGTTAGTTCACCGCTCAAACGACCTATCATCCCCGTTCCGTTCGTTCATGATAAAGCACTCGTTCAATATAAACATATAAAACAAAACAATATTCAATTTTGATGGACCTTATATAGTGCTGTCGTTTCTAGCTAACATTGGTTTTTTCAGAGAAATGAGGAAGCTGGCGATGCAGGATGTTCTCCCATCAGACATCGCGAAATAATACAAGCTGCACTATCGGAAAATTCGTTGTCGGTATTGTCCCATAATGACAATGCGAAACATAAGTTGACGTCAAAAACGTTACACGTCACACGTACCCTTTGTATCAAACCAAATCAAGCTAGAGCATCATTACAAATTTAGTTGCTTCATGGAAGGACGTGAAACTTTTTTAGTCCTTTTTCTTCAGTTTTCACCACTGCTAAACGCATTGATGGTGATGTGCGTAGATGTTTTAGTAGATGATGAGTAGTAGAATAAGTACATGTATTTCCGGAACACTAAATCAATAACAAGAGATGGAAGCATTGTGTAATAGCAAGTCTCTCGTCATTTTATTCACAAAATGTCATTGAAAGCCTAATGGCACTTCAATATTTTCAAATTTCAAAATGCTACTTTATTGAAGTCAGAATGTGTAAATAAGTGACTTTGGAAAGTATCAAGGATTTCCTACCATTATTTCTTATACTGGGTTTCCGGAGATAGATTACTGTTCAATCACGTTCAATCAAGCAAAAAAGCCGTTCTTTCCGATCACCGTTCATCGGCTTCTCAGACATACCGTTCGATAATTCGTTAATCAGAAAAATGAAAAAAGTACCGTTCAGTCGTTCGCTCAAATGCCCTGTTCATACCACTGCTAATGTGACACGTTGAGGAATCCGGACTGACCCTCAATGTCATCTGTGTGACATGCCAATCTTTCCTGTGGCCTCTCTGGCTGTCATGTGGCATTGCAGAGCGCATGCTACACGCACCGGTACGGTTTGGTCCTGCAAGCGATTGTGGAAGCAGTCTCTCCATCCCACGTGTGTGAAGTTAGCGGAACCATCCAAGGGAACCACTATTATCTTCAAACTTGAATTCCTCAATAACGACTGCGAATTTGTGTAATCTGAGCCCAGATTCGCGATCAAGAGGCTGATCTTGATAAACAAGAAGTTGCTTCGAATGGGATCTCGCTGTACTAAATAATGGTTACGGTCGGTGGTTACGGCAACTTTACATACGTCTCCACAGGTAAGTAACGGCAATTGACTTTGTACCGAGTTGTCAAAGAAAGAGACGAAAGACTTATCGTGCGATGTGTACCTCGGAAGTGTGAAGCTTGAGTGGATAGGCAGCTGCCAGATGACTTATCCCTATCTGACCAACGACCTCATCTAGGGTTGATCGACGCGATAAGGAAGAGAATGATTATGGGCGAACTAACCGTCCCCTTGGAAGAGCATTAGATGCCCATGAAAGGAAAGCTGCCAAATATGAAGAACTTTCCAAATGGAAGCAAAGGTGGAAATGTGAGCTCATGCCTTCTGAGAGTAGGATGCCACGATTTCGTTGCTCCATCGGTTAGGAAGCTTCTTGTTAAAGCCAGTATTTAAGTGTAAGGATCACTATGAAGACGTTGAGTGCAAAGGTGGAAGAAGGTAGGACCTGGGCGCGACGAGCTGCTGCGGACCAACCATCTTGACAGATACTGAGCTTAGTGGGCCGAAATCTCAGTGACCACTGGCGCTGATGTCTCAGGTCCTTTTGAGTGCAGCATTTTGCTGTTTCACATAATCCAACAATTTCGTTTATCAAGCGATTTTATTTATAGCAGATTTTAAACATTTATTGATTACTCAGTACTCAGTCACCCATAAGTCACGAATGTCATCTTTAGCCACTTTTAGGAATTATCTACGAATATTATACCTTTTTCCATAGCTGTTGTCAAACTTTGCATACCTGATGTCAATGTGCAGATATCTACAGGTACATGTCAAATTTGAATTTCGTCATAATTAAATACTAATCTTTCACCAGTGAAGTTTCCTTATTATTATAGGATGAGGACATTGTGATCATTCAAGACAATGCCCCATTACTTAAAGATGCGCTAGATTTTAATGATGACCATTCCGTATTATCTCTTCCGCGATATTCACCGTTCTTGAATATCACTGAAAATGCCATTTCATGCCTCAAAACTGAAGTAAAACGTCAACTTTCATCTCTGGACGTCCAAGGATCAATGCAAGGGCCGATGTCATGAATTCGAAGATATTTTGAGTTAAATTATGCGTCTCTTGCATTTTTGGATACAACTACTTTTTCAATACAACAATTTTTGCAAGACAATCTTGTGCAAGACTTGTAACACTATCTGACGAATATGTCCATGTATACAATGCTTTGATTTGCCTATGGATCCCTTTAAATTCGTTTTTCTTTTATGGACAATGACTGTGGACAGAGAAAATAGGACTATTCTTGATGAAGCCATGCTAACAACTGTCCACTTGAAAGCATGTCAAAATGTAAAATAATGCAAAAGTATTTTATACAGAAATGTTAAAATTTTAGGGTTAGTTAGCAATACATTCGCAAGAGTAACACAAATTTGTGATCATGGAGAGCTAGACATTGATGTCATTGGTAAGAAATGACAATTGATATCTGCACATTGACATCAAGTATGCAAATTTTGCCATCAACTGTGGAACAATTGATAGATAAATTCTCAATTCAATGTATTCAAATGTCAAAAGTTGTTTATTTCTAAAAAGACATTGGAAACCAAAATAACAATATTGTGGATAGAATACATTGCAATACAGCGTGTGGTCAGATTGATACTTTTATTTTCTTGATTGACATTGCGTGAATGGAAAATTGACATCAGGTATGCAAAGTTTGACAGCAGCTATGGAAAAAGGTATATTTTCTCACGATTTCATGTAAGTTCATTTTCAATTGTCAACGGATTGCGTAGTTTCTTAACGCACCTTGCGAATTTCGTTCAAGTATTGCGTCAAGAATTGTATATACTTATTCATGTGATCAGCATGTAGGATTAAGTTTAGATTACTGCCAATTTCTATAAAAAGAATTCTGTGGTTATGTTCATCAAAATATATTGTTTCAACTAATTTTGTGCAATAGCTAGTTTAATACTTTGGTATGATGGTCTACATTGCTTCATCGTGTGTTACAAATGTCAACTAAAATGAAATGGTGAATTGCCCTTCAGCGCCTATGAAAGGTGTCTATTTGATTTAAAGCGTAGAATTAGCTCTGAACATGAAAAAGTTTGTAGAATTAAGGAGGGTATTATCGAGTAATGAGCGAGCGAGCGGTGAGCGAGCGAAAAGATTATTTTGAGGAAATGAGCGGTGAGCGAGCGACAGGGCGATTTTGAGCAAATGAGCGATGAGCGAGCGAACGAAAGCGGAATTTCGATCCGCTCAAAAACACTGGATATTAGTCAATATGTGCATGCGTAAATAATTTGATTGAAATACAGCAAATACGGCTCGCCATTCTGACTGGCTACAAGTTTGAAAACAGTAGCGTTCATGCGCGTGCTTGATGTGAAAAGGTATGTAGTCACTTACGTCCTGTATAATTGAAATCGCAAAGATATCCCATTAACTTATCACATTTTCTTCTTTCCAACTATCTTCCTTTCCAGATATGAAGGCACAACGTGTTCCCCAGGTTTTGGGTTCTGAGTCACCTTTCCAATTTCTGCAATGATGCATTAAATAGTTTTGAATATAGTTCAGAAGTAGTTTTCATGTAGTTTTGAATAGTTTCAATAGGACGTATTAATAAACCCTCGCCCCAGTGGGGTGTTTTGAAAATTTTCTTATTTCCGATTTACTATGATTTTTAATTATTTCATGCCCTATTTCAATTGACCAAATTCAAAACAAAATACACTAAATGAAAGATTTTATGATGACGAGTCAGAATATAATCATTGTTTGATATTCAAGGTCACTGTGGAGGTTAAATGTAAGGTCAAGAGATATTTTTTTAATTGGATAATGATGATGAAATTTCAGAATTTAAAATTTTGAATTCAAAATGTCGAAGTCTAAGGAGAACCTACAAGGGAGTTATCATTTCTGTTCAAATTGACACGAGAACACTTTCTTTTGCAAATTCGAATAGTGTTATTATTAATAAGGACACATGAAAACATTCAAAGCGAAAATATTGCAAAATTCGACAAATCTGTTGTACATTCAAATTTTTGAAATTTCATTGTGACGAAAGTATTAAGCCTACGTTATTCAAAATTGGTGGAAAGCAACACTTTGAATTTGTAGAAAATGTTCATTACAGAATGCAAACTCATTCGACAGTAGAAGTATACGGATGATGGACAAAGCACTAAATTCAGGATATTTAGCATCCTCATGACGGAAGAAAGCTCGTTCAACAGCTGCTATTCCCTCATCAGACAGAGAATTTTGAATTTTGAGACAGAGAATCATTTCTTGGATCCCTGAGTGGTTTATTAGATCTGTTAAGATCGGTTCTTTAATTGCATACAGGGTCCAGATTGTCATCTGGGTAGCATACAACGACGTAGATACTAAGCACAGCGTTTTAAACATTACTACATTTACGCAACATGGATGGGAGTGCAACTTAAGGGTGCATGCCAGAGTTCATAGAAAAACGCGATGTAGAACTTCTGTTACAGCTAATGACTGATCTCCATTCATATTTATGGAGACAGTCATTGACGCCGCTCAAAGTATCACAGTAACAGCATCCTGTCGGAGTGGGAATAAACTTAAGAGAATTAGTCTCCTCAAAATGGAAGTGGTGCACTCCTTACAGATAAAAAAAGGTGACATGAACTGAGTCTAATTTTTATTAGTGTTGCCAGGCAGGTTAAATGCTAGAATTCATTATGAAAAGTGCTCAAATAACAGCTCAAAGATACGCTCTCTGGAATGATTCAAATTGAACTTGAAACAATGTCGTTGAAGTTAGCACCAACTTCAACACCAACTTTTTGAATAGAGTTTGTACAGAGTAGAAAACCACATGTACAGGTACTATTAATGACGCAGAGTTTGTACAGACAAAAAATTTTCCAAAATTCGAACTCCTTCACCTTCAAAATTCAAATTTAAATTCGAAAAATTGGTGCAAGTATTGGTGCTACCTAGTTAGCGAGTTTGTACAGCATTCCAATGGAAACATTTAGATACAAGCACAAAAAGCTGAGTTTGTACAGCAACTTCCAGCACCTTCCCTACACGAGCAACCGGTACAAACCGCCAAAAACCGACTTTTTCAAGAAAATGATAAGATTTTCCAGAAAAGTACTTGGTGCTACATGGAAAATGAGTTTGTGCAGTGCTCTAACCGGTGGAAGAGTGTTCTACTAATCGAGTCTGAGTTTGAACACACACTTCTCCGACACTCCAACACTCCTACGACCGGTAAATACCGGTTATTATACAGTAACTACAAGAATACTGCCCATTTATGAACAAATCAATTGGTGCTACATGGAAAATGAGTTTGTACAGTGCTCTAACCGGTGGAAGAGTGTTCTACTAATCGAGTCTGAGTTTGAACACACACTTCTCCGACACTCCAACACTCCTACGACCGGTAAATACCGGTTATTATACAGTAACTACAACAACGATGGGATGGTTTTGTTTCAAAATTCATCTGTCGGTTGAATCACTTCCACCATTGAAGTGACAATTAAAACAATATACTGTTTCAAGAGATGCCATTATCCATCAAAATGTGAAATATACTGAGAATGGTGCACAAAACTCTGGAAAAAGGCCGTGTACGTCATAAAGGGCACGGGTGGAAAGCTTAGCGTAGGCGGTACTCCAAAAATCAATGGCTGCACCAAATCCAAATGCTGACATTGGAGAAGGACGACAGATGAATATCGAGTTCTCAATTTTTACATACTCTATTACAGTAGGAATCGCAGCATTGAAAGGTGAGGTAGGATAGAAATGACTTGCGACATTTATGCAATGAAGGCCGAATATCTTAAATACGATAATGATCGGACAGTCCGAAACGCATATAGAAAAACAACTACAAGGTGTAGAAAAGAGGAACATCGCTGAAAATGCCTGTACTAAGATGTGTCGATAAATTGTAGTCAAAACAATTACAAATGCACTTAAAAAATCACGGCAAAAAACAACAAGCTTAATAATAAGTGTTGCTTGCAATTCATCACTAATATCTGGAAAACAATCGAAGGTATAATAAATGTAACAACTGCATATACTTTCCCATAGTCCAGCTGATAGGACGAAACAATGGAATCCGTAGAGTACAAAGGGAAAAGGTTTGTCTAGATATGTGAATTTAAGGTATTAGTAAAATCTGGAAAACAATCAAAGGTATAAAAGTAAGAATTGTACAGGCTTGCGTATAGCCTATACGATGAACCTTACATGACCAACAATGTGACCAAGCGATAAAGTTTTTAAAATACAAAAGGAAATGGTCGGGATAAGATCAATTACAACAAACTTCATGAATGCTCATGACAAGCGGAATAAAGTAGAGGCCAAAATATTCCAATTTCGTGTTCACACTCAAAAAATGTTGAAGACTTATCGATCAAACATGAGAGCATGGGAGTCATAATCGTAGTTGTTGAACAGATGCTCTCTGGAATGAGTCACGCATGTTCAGATACACTGCATGCTCACTAAGTTGATAGTTTGAATAATTTCAAATGAAAGAATGTTATCACCAGATGTCATAACGAGCGGTGTAGAAGGCAACCTACTGATTTTCAAGTTATGTCGTACAACCCGAAGTATAGCTTCTTCAAGTGAAATATGCGTTACATTGCAATAACCGCAATGAATCCTAAAACCTTGTATGTAGGATCGACCCAACTGGTAGAAATAGGAACTTGATTGTCTGAACCTTAACTGATGATGTTAATCACCGGATGTATCAAAAATTGCATCACAGTCAGGCAGGCTAGTTAGGCTCTCAGTTCAGTAGCCATAAAATGTTGACATGTAAAACTTACGGGCTATATTCATTGCTAATCTCATTTTTGCTGATTTGTTCATCGTCTTCATCGTCTTGACTTGCTCATCACCAATTAGATCTTCTTCTGTACTGATACTAATTAAATGATGCTGTATAAATGAGCGTAAACCTAGCAAACTTACATATTACTTCATTTTCCTATGTGAAAGTTTATAATTCTATGTGCCATTTAAACATAAACAGCCGCGAATAGATTAAGAAATACAAATACACGCAATTCTCTGCAAAAGATGGAATTTCGACCATTCAGTCAACAATTTTTAAATCAACATGTGATAGTTAAGTGACCTTGATCGTTGATTGTAGATGAAAATATTGAGCATGCAGTGTATCTTAATTGCAGGATTATTATTACGATATACTGGCTTGGGAAATGCAACATGAAGTAAATGCGACTAGGTTGTAGCCATAGAGTAGGTATATTAGGTAGAGTGGTAACTCCGCATTTATTAAATCCCCAATATGTATACACTTTCGATTTTATTCAATGAACTCAAGAGAGATACAGGTGGTATTGTCATCAAATGTGAGATATGCACGTGTGCAGTTTTGAAGAAATTACAACGGGATTGACTGATCATGATAGCATAATGAAGAAGGAATTATGGCATTCCACGGATTCTCATGACAGCCTTGGAGATTTAATGTTTGCTAAATTAGCAATTCGATGGCTTCCTATTACTTTCATGCTGAACCTCAAGAGTTTTTTCTTTAGCGTGATCATATCACAGGCAACCTGCAACTAACAGAGAAAAATCACACAATCAAAGACAATTATTTCATTTAACTTTGAAAGATGTAAATGGTTCCACATCACTATTCAGATTCTAGAAATGAAACATTTAGTGATCGAATCATCAAATCATCCCGGTGAAAATTGAATTAAAAACTTGAAATTTCAGTCAAGAAAGTACGAATAATATCGCGACTTTTTCATGAAGACTTTCATTATAATACAATTCATGAAATTCCCTTGATATTCAGCTTGATTTCCGCTTAGCTAGGATGCTTACTGTCAAATATTCATTCCTCTTGATATCCAACTTGTTTCATACTACCTACAAGAGTGCGTCATCTCGGTAGTATATAAATTGGTAAATTTTGACTTTTTTCAAAAGTGCTCGAATAATTTTTTGGACCACGGGAACGCAATCTCCGCAAAAAACTGAATCTTTTGATATAAAAATTTTCATTGTATACAGGTACTTTTCTGAGTCGACACTACCTATAGGTATATCCCTGCTCTGGTTGTAGCCAAAACTAATAATTACAGTAAGATGACAAGTTCATCCACACGAAATAGCGGATTCGATCGAATACCTCTTTATTATTTACGTAGCCCGATCGATTTTGATAGGGAAAACCAGGTCCGGGGTAAATGCGACATGGCCCATCGGGATAGGTGCGACAACGTGCAAAAGTTTGATTTTTGTCGCTTAAGTTTTTGATACACTCCTTTGTCAGTAAAATCGACATCAACATATTTTGAAATCATAGATGTCTCAAACGACAATAGGGACAATAGGGTGCGATGCTCAAGATCCAAGCTTCATGGATTTCGATCTATTAACAACCAACAGCTAGATGCAAAAGTCAAGTCAATCAAACGAAAGGATCTACGTCCAGAAAGAACGAGAAACCTTTACGATATTTAGGGCCGAATTCTGATATACTTTTCCCTAATACGCTCGTATATTTCTAGAATAGGCTAATTCTGCTTTGAACGTAGATCAGTTGTAGCATTTCATGCATGTATCCTATTAAAAAAAAGGCCTACTCAGCTTCAAAATACGCTTATATTATACTTACTATAAACACTTCCCATTTTATCTCACATAAACATAAATCTATCAAAAAAATGAACTACAGGGTGAGTCAAAATTAGCCGTGAACAAAAAACAAAGGTTTTCTTTCATGCTTAGCAAGTTTTGCATCACTAACAGTTGTAAACAGGGATGAATCATCATTCCCATGACTGCGTGATCGATTCGTATTGAAAGGAAGTCAGTCTGTCTAACAATTTTTCATTTCTAATGTAGTGTGATAAGAGATGGAATACACCATTAAAGAGCGAGTTCTGATTACCTCTTGGGTAATTGCTGCAACAGGCAACTGTTCTGTAGAGGACTGTAGGTGACGATTTCGCATTGAATTCAACAAAGAAGTACCACCTCGACAAACCCTGATTGATTGGAAAAACAAACTGTTAGAAACAGGTTTTCTTGTGCATCAGAGACCAGGTCAAGGAAGACCAAAGTCCGCAGAAAGCCAGGAAAACGAAGAGCGAGTTTTGGGTGCAGTTCAGACAGATCCGACAACATCCACTCGTCGTCTCTCTGAAGAACTAGAATTGTCTCGGTCCAACGTCTTTAGAATACTAAAGAAGAATGAATTTCATCCTTATAAGCCACTGTATTGCCAGGAGCTTGTCGATGGAGATGACGACCGAAGGCGCCAGTTTTGCGAAGTAATGCAAAACAGGTTCACCAATGATCCATCGTTTCTGAGAAAACTGACTTTTTCAGACGAATGTGTGTTTCATCTGAACAGACAAGTTAATAAACATAATGTTCACTTCTGGTCGACGGATAATCCTCACATCAGATTCAGAGATCCAGGGCAAGCACCCTCCGTTACCGTTTGGGCCTGTATTTCCTTCAATGGAATTATTGACACAAACATTGACACTCGCACAATGAATGGGGAAAGATATTGTGAAATTCTCTGTGAAAAAGTTGTTCCTTATTTCAACAGAAACAAGCAGACGATTTACCAACAGGATGGGGCTAACAGCCATTACTGTGCCAAATTTTGGATCAAGAAATGTCACAACAGTGGATCGGTAGGCGAGGCTTTATTGACTGGCCGGCACGGTCACCTGACCTCACGACATGTGACTACTGGCTCTGGTCCTATCTTCGAAGTCGAGTACATCATCCTCAGAATGTGATCTTCCCTTCTGTGATAGAACTGACAAATAGAATCCAAATGGAAATGACGGCAATTCCTCTCAAATGTTCCGAGACTCTTTCAGAGATTTCCCGAAACGGTTGCAAAAGTGCTTGTCAGCCAATGGTAGTTTATTTGAAGGCTAAAGATTGTTATAATTATTTGCTAGTTGAAAAATTATTTCATGTATATAGGCCCTACACAGATTTTTCAAATAAGAAAGTTTTATGAATATAGAGACCAGTTGAACAATAATAAAGTTGTTATTATCATTCACGGCTAATTTTGACTCACCCTGTACATCAATTGTGCAATCACAAATAGACCAAGATCCACTTCTATATGTGAAAATGTCTATTCTACGTAGCGATCGGGCACTTAGGATCTTCTTGTAAGGATCAATTGCTCTATTGCAAGGATAGGAGCGGAATACATCACCGTCATTTCAAACTACATTCCCAACCTATCATCGGAATTCAATTCGCAACACTATATGAAAACGCACTTACTCGAAATAACCCCCAGACCATGTCGTAACTACCCCGATCACGAGGCAAAAGAGACTTCGAAGTCGTTTACTTTGACGGCCAACTCATAGAAAGGAATCATTCTATGTTCATCAATGGGCAGTATTCTTGTAGTTACTGTATAATAACCGGTATTTACCGGTCGTAGGAGTGTTGGAGTGTCGGAGAAGTGTGTGTTCAAACTCAGACTCGATTAGTAGAACACTCTTCCACCGGTTAGAGCACTGCACAAACTCATTTTCCATGTAGCACCAATTGATTTGTTCATAAATGGGCAGTATTCTTGTAGTTACTGTATAATAACCGGTATTTACCGGTCGTAGGAGTGTTGGAGTGTCGGAGAAGTGTGTGTTCAAACTCAGACTGGATTAGTAGAACACTCTTCCACCGGTTAGAGCACTGTACAAACTCATTTTCCATGTAGCACCAATTGATTTGTTCATAAATGGGCAGTATTCTCGTAGTTACTGTACAATAACCGGTATTTACCGGTCGTAGGAGTGCTGGAGTGTCGGAGAAGTGTGTGTTCAAACTCAGACTGGATTAGTAGAACACTCTTCCACCGGTTAGAGCACTGTACGAACTCATTTTCCATGTAGCACCAATTGATTTGTTCATAAATGGGCAGTATTCTTGTAGTTACTGTATAATAACCGGTATTTACCGGTCGTAGGAGTGTTGGAGTGTCGGAGAAGTGTGTGTTCAAACTCAGACTCGATTAGTAGAACACTCTTACACCGGTTAGAGCACTGTACAAACTCATTTTCCATGTAGCACCAATTGATTTGTTCATAAATGGGCAGTATTCTTGTAGTTACTGTATAATAACCGGTATTTACCGGTCGTAGGAGTGTTGGAGTGTCGGAGAAGTGTGTGTTCAAACTCAGACTCGATTAGTAGAACACTCTTCCACCGGTTAGAGCACTGTACGAACTCATTTTCCATGTAGCACCAATTGATTTGTTCATAAATGGGCAGTATTCTTGTAGTTACTGTATAATAACCGGTACTTACCGGTCGTAGGAGTGTTGGAGTGTCGGAGAAGTGTGTGTTCAAACTCAGACTCGATTAGTAGAACACTCTTCCACCGGTTAGAGCACTGCTCAAACTCATTTTTCATGTAGCACCAATTGATTTGTTCATAAATGGGCAGTATTCTTGTAGTTACTGTATAATAACCGGTATTTACCGGTCGTAGGAGTGTTGGAGTGTCGGAGAAGTGTGTGTTCAAACTCAGACTCGATTAGTAGAACACTCTTCCACCGGTTAGAGCACTGTACAAACTCATTTTCCATGCAGCACCAATTGATTTGTTCATAAATGGGCAGTATTCTTGTAGTTACTGTATAATAACCGGTATTTACCGGTCGTAGGAGTGTTGGAGTGTCGGAGAAGTGTGTGTTCAAACTCAGACTCGATTAGTAAAACACTCTTACACCGGTTAGAGCACTGTACGAACTCATTTTCTATGTAGCACCAATTGATTTGTTCATAAATGGGCAGTATTCTTGTAGTTACTGTATAATAACCGGTATTTACCGGTCGTAGGAGTGTTGGAGTGTCGGAGAAGTGTGTGTTCAAACTCAGACTCGATTAGTAAAACACTCTTACACCGGTTAGAGCACTGCACAAACTCATTTTCCATGTAGCACCAATTGATTTGTTCATAAATGGGCAGTATTCTTGTAGTTACCGTATAATAACCGGTATTTACCGGTCGTAGGAGTGTTGGAGTGTCGGAGAAGTGTATGTTCAAACTCAGACTCGATTAGTAGAACACTCTTCCACCGGTTAGAGCACTGTACAAACTCATTTTCCATGTAGCACCAATTGATTTGTTCATAAATGGGCAGTATTCTTGTAGTTACTGTACAATAACCGGTATTTACCGGTCGTAGGAGTGTTGGAGTGTCGGAGAAGTGTATGTTCAAACTCAGAATCGATTAGTAGAACACTCTTCCACCGGTTAGAGCACTGTACAAACTCATTTTCCATGTAGCACCAATTGATTTGTTCATAAATGGGCAGTATTCTTGTAGTTACTGTATAATAACCGGTATTTACCGGTCGTAGGAGTGTTGGAGTGTCGGAGAAGTGTGTGTTCAAACTCAGACTCGATTAGTAGAACACTCTTCCACCGGTTAGAACACTGTACAAACTCATTTTCCATGTAGCACCAAGTACTTTTCTGGAAAATCTTATCATTTTCTTGAAAAAGTCGGTTTTTGGCGGTTTTTACCGGTTGTTCGTGTAGGGAAGGTGCTGGAAGTTGCTGTACAAACTCAGCTTTTTGTGCTTGTATCTAAATATTTCCATTGGAATGCTGTACAAACTTGCTAGCTAGGTAGCACCAATACTTGCACCAATTTTTCGAATTTAAATTTGAATTTTGAAGGTGAAGGAGTTCGAATTTTGGAAAATTTTTTGTCTGTACAAACTCTGCGTCATTAATAGTACCTGTACATGTGGTTTTCTATTCTGTACAAACTCTATTCAAAAAGTTGGTGCTAACTTCAACGACATCTTGAAACAGTGAAAGGAACAGGAAGGATTAAGATTTTGCCATGTGGGCGTGGTGCGGTTTTTCATTAGGTTATTTGATTATTCTACATTCTTTTTTTTCTGCACTCGAGCAACTACTAGGAAGGTCACAAAGTGGATAAATATAGACGCGTTCGAAAACGATTTCCTAGCGGCACAAAAATACGCGTACTTCGAAGATTCGTGAAATTCGTAGATGGAAAATCTCCCACATTAAGAAAGGAGAAGCACAAGATGAACTTTCCACACTGAGATGAAATCTACATTTCTACCTTGCTTCATGAAGCTACACTGTAAACTGCAGAGTACGAAAGCTGGCTGATTTTGAATACGAAACCGATTTACAAAACGAGAATAACAAAATGTACGGAAGCACAATTGGTCGTGCCCATACACTACCAAAGCGATTGGCTTTCATATTGAATGATAAAGATAATCTAACAGGAAAGCCAATGGCCTTCGTGGCGTACGTATGAGCACGAACAATAGGGCCTTCGTACATTTTGCTATTCTCGTTTTGTACATCGGTTTCGTAAGTAGCTTTGGTATCATACAGTTTACAGTGTACGATGTCAACCAGATTCCTCCAAGACGAATGGATTGTTTGTGTGGAGGTCTTTGACATTGCGATCGCCGAAAACAATGGCTTCATTAAAGAATAGAATGGAATTCACAGCCAGTGGAGCCAACCAAGTTCCACTCTGAGTAAGACCATTT
The DNA here is from genome assembly GCA_907163375.1 of Prostheceraeus crozeri. Lineage (NCBI taxonomy): Eukaryota > Metazoa > Platyhelminthes > Polycladida > Euryleptidae > Prostheceraeus > Prostheceraeus crozeri. The sequence goes on along the minus strand of CAJQUW010008953.1, from coordinate 173,280 downwards.
CAAAAGTCCATTCTGTTTATTGGCCATTTCAAAATAAATTATCAAGATCAACGTGTCTTCAGTCTGCTCGCTTTCCACATCCACATTACGTTCGTTTGCCGCATGTCCCTACTCGCTCGTAATAAGTTCTATTTTTGCCGTGAAGAAATCGTCTTTCAATGCCCAGTTGATGGAATTCCGAACGATTGTCACTTCCTCTACTTTCTCAACTCCGACACAAGGAACCAGAAAAAGTGCCAAATATACAGGGTGGGCCATTTGAAACCGCAGATTCTGATTGATTGTAAACACAGAATTAAATATTTTGTTTATCTGTTGGTTTGCTAGAAGTTTGATTTATTCGAAATCGCCGGCACATCGAGGAACCTATTAAGTGGGCAAAAAGGAATCCTATTACCTTACGGAGATAGGAAAAAAAGTCGTGCGTCGCTTGCAGATTAATGTGAGTTCAAGCAAAGTGCTTCGATTGCCACAATTCTTTCAGATTCGAAGAATTCAGATCAATGCGCACAAGGTTTCTCCATAATGTTGGTCTTTCCGATCATTATCAAAAAAAAGTAGCAGGCGTACAAAACTTAGTTCATTTGATGATTTCACCATCGTCTTCTCACCATTCCTTAATGCATAGTGCATAGACTGAATCGAATGTTAGCTAGACGATGTGTGTTTTGGTGTGTGCGAAGTGATATCACAGCACGCACGCATCTCTCACTGGCTCTCGTGTCCTCTGCTAACAGCTTATTGTTTGCCATTTCCAATGGCAAGCGATACACGAATTATCCATTCGAGATGGAGCAAGTTGTCAGCAAGTGATGTTACATATAACCCTTCCTTTCTAGGAAACCGAAGCGCGCGCAGATGAATCCAATTCTGATTGATTGATTGACTTAATAGATTTCAATGCAATTTTCACACAAGTTTCGTGCAGGTATGCAATTTATGTTCATTAAGTTCAAATTCCAAGAAGATAAGATTTTCATGAAATTTGGACCTCGACATGATAGTCGTGAGTTTGCATTACATTCTTCAACCGACACCGATATTCTTTCATTGTCTTATGTCGCATCTCGTAAGTCACTTCGCCGAACGCGCCCATAATTAGGGATTCCAATCCGAGAAATTAACACTTTGGCTGTATTCCATCGTCAGCAAGGCTATTCGGCGAAGATAAAACCACCAGAAATCCATACATGTTAGATATGCTTAAATATATTTATTTACTCTTCACACTTCAATATAATCGTAAACGTAGCGTTTTCAATAATCCATTGGTGAGACTGTTTCAATAAAGGTCTAGACTTAAAATTTGAGCTTGTCATCTACCAAAACTAACAATATTTGAAAGCATGATCAATTTGAAGATGAGCAGTGGCGAAGTATAAGCCACACAATGCCGGGATTAGGAGTCGAGTTAATCCTCGGGATTAAGATCTTTAGGAGCATATTGCTCACTAGACCACAGTCTTTGTTTGTATTATTAATCTCTGGTTAACTAAATCCCTGGATTAATATGTTCAGGAAGAATTATTCTTATTTGGCCCCAGTTGTTATTTACAGCATTAGCTTAGCATACGGTAAAAAGGTATATGTGAAAGATTCTTCAATCGCGCAATCCCAAGCTTGGGATTTTGGAATCTGATGTGCTAGTGCAATGCATCGAGGAAATAATTGCGATTTTGATTATCTTGCCATTTTGGTTGTATATACTGCAGTTGGAACCGGTCACCGGTATACCGGTAGCGATCAGACCTCTGTTCCGGTTTGACCGGTTTTGTTTTCATGCTTAATTTTTACTTTTTTAACACAAAAAACATTTTGTGCTAAGAAGCTTGAATGTAGGCACGCAACTCATAAAAGAACACTATGTACTGCATGCGTGTGTATACACATGTAGGCTACATACCTCATTTGTTATGAAAGTGGATTTATTTTGTGACGAAAATGCAGACTTCTCTCTCTTCCTTCATCATCTCTGACTCGGCTCAATTCAGGCAGAAGCGATACTTCGTCAAATAACCTTCAAGTCAACGATGACCAATAGTATCGCTTATGTGAGACATTGATCGACAGAGATTCTCTTTCCTTCCACTCACAGGAGAGCGAAGCGATATCCAGTGGCAGAAAATCGGCAAATGACTGAGCACCAATAAAATGCTCCAGATGGATGACCGATCCCACACAATTATCCCACAGGTAATGTTCTCAAACAAACTAGCATTTCATTTTTGTCTCTGATATGACCTTTGGTGCATATACATGTAGGTGTGATCGAGGCTAGGAAGGCTTGTCTTCTCTACTAAATCACCGACTGAAAAGACAATCCTTTTTAACTATTACGGTTCATTCCCTCAACTATTACAGGCTTTGCATGCAGCAGTGTCTCTGTACTTTTGTTTGATAGAGAAAGTTGACATCAAGGCAATGACAGCTATGCACGAGAATAAATAATTTGTTTGTATTATGTTTCGGGTCTAGTTATAGGCCGGAGCCCTATCATTTGATAGGACTCCGAATCCAGCAAAAATGATAGGACTCCGGGACTCCGACGTAGAAAATCCAACTTTATTCGACACGCCGCGAATGATAGTCAATACACAGTTGACAATGGGTAGAAAACATAGAATCAAATGTAATCTGATGAAACAATTATTATGTTAGCAATAGTCTTGAATCAACGAATCTGTCGACGATTGTACCTTGCACTCTTACTTTCAAGCAGATGCTGGATTTATACATGTATAATGTATAGTAATAGTATACTGTATAATAAGTGACCGCAGTAGAAAACGCCTCAAATTCTTCGTGATTGACATACATCGTCAAATTTTGAGCTTACTTGTAGGACTCTCAATAGTGGTATGTATTTCATTCAATAGCATTATACTGCGTAACAACTTGAATGAATTATATTAATGAAAATGATTGCTCAACAAATTATTCTATCTAAAGTAGTAAAGTATATCCGCTCAATCGCATAACAAAATTTAGAACTTCTTATGAAATTGGTTTGGTAAACTGCTGGGAGCTTCACAATCAAATCGACAAATTTCCATTGCTCATATAGTAGTTTCTGCTTAAATGGAAACCTTATATTTGCATTGACGTACGTCATAAAATATTTTACTGTTCAAAAGGTAAATATGATAATAAAAAAATCATAAATTCAATCATAGTGGGAAACTTTGATCTTTGATAGTGCTTTGTGTATTTGTATTTGAGTGTATTGTTTATCATTGATGTTTTTTTAAAAAACCGGTCTAGCAAACCGCTACCGGTTCGGTACCGGTCAAGAATTCTGTACCGGTTCCAACTCTGGTATATAGCTACAGCTGGTGTGCATTTATTTTGTCAATCTCGATCCCGGGTCAGAGCTTGTAATCTCGAATCCCGGGATCAAGAAAAGTCGGGATTTTTTAGGCATGTTGTAATCCTGAGTCTTCAGTCTACCAATGTCGAATCTCAGGAAATTGCAGACTGAAAGTGCAAAAATCAGGAATTCGTAACTGTTCCTTGCTATCAGTCCTCTCAACGTTACCGTTGTCAATTTGTGCATCAAGCGAAGTAAACTTTAAGTCGATTGGTCAATTAAAGTAAACCTACTTTTGGCAATTCCGACTCTCTGCTGTTCTCACATCTCTGTATCTCATATCATTAACTTACACATGTGGTTCGTCATAGCATATTTACTATTCTGATCAACTCCGGAAACCTGTGACCGAGATTTTCCGGGATTGTGGAATCTTTAACGTGTAAGCATACAATCACACATGCAAGTATCCTGACACAACGGCTATATTTAGGCTACAATATTGAATAAATAATTCAAAGAAATATATCGGAAGGTATTCAAAAATCTATTCTGTCTCCACGAAGCAGTAAAACATCTTTAAATTACTAGCAAAAGTAGGGTGGTAGTGTTGGCGAGAAGGCCTTATAGCTAAATTAACAAATTAATCCTGGGTTTCGGGATCTGCACTAACCGACGGAATCCCGGGATTGCAATCCCTATCGATATCCCATGCTATTAACACATATCTATGCTTTGTAATAGGATATTTACGATTCTACTTAATCCCAAGATTGGCTCAATCTCAGGATTTTGGAACCCCCTACCCATAATGCGCTCCTTCACTTCCGTGATGTGCACATGTCTTACACATACATGTCTTGTGATCAAAGCTCCTATCTTGGAAAATTACTCATGTTATAAAGCAATTAATTCAGCAGTCAATCGGTGCTTCCGCCTCAAATATCGGTAAGGTAGTCGGTGCAAACTTGATATTCTGTGTTTCCAGCAATTTGCGATGTCATAAAAGTGCTCTCGAATGCGATCATTTCAAGGAGTATAATTTTTTTGAAAGAGACAAATTTTTGATGGTGAAATATCTTACCATCATTAGCGAGCTGCCACCAGCAGCTATCTTCAGGCAAACGTTGAAGAAATATCGATACAACTAAGCAAAATTTGAAATTCGCACACTTTTATCTGTAGAACTGATGGATAGGAAATAAAAAATAGAAGATGGAGAAAGATATAGAAGTGCAAGACAGAAAAGATACGAGAGCGATGAAATTCCGCTTCAAGAAGTAATGAACTTCCGCTGTCCGAAGTGTTCGGGATTACCCTTCAAGATGTCCAAAATTTTGCTGCCTCGGAGATATGTTGTGGACTCTGAGGCAAGTGCAGAAGGATTGGTTCTAAATCGCAACGCGGTTACGTGGATGAAGCTGATAGAATTGGCTAGTTTTCCTATCAACAACGGCCCTCCATTGAAGTGCAGAGCTTATGTGTATGAGATGTGTAAAATAACTGTCGTAATCTGTGGACCGTAATCATGACCACTCAGCCTGAAGCTGGTCGACCAAGGCAAAGACGTCTACATCTACTACGCTGGCTTGGGATGTGAAAAAGGCTACGCATGAAATCATCGCCGACCACCAAGAAGACCTTAGAAGACTTGGCAAGCCTAAATACAAGACCTGTAGCCTGTATAGGTGTTGGAAAACATTGCTCTAGATCGTTTAAAATGAAAGCGGGTTATCGTCTATCCGCGGAACTGGGAAGAAGAGACTAAAATCGAGGAAGAAAGACAAAAGGTGCTAATGTTGCTGAATTTTTAAACCCGTTGAATCTAAAGACAAATATATTCTAAGGAGAGTATTATCCTGAATCCCAAACTACGTCATTGAATCATCAGCTGAAAAATGTTGCTGAAAAACCCCGTCGGTACCAAATTTATGTATAAATTATCACTGTATACAAAATCCGTAACAATTTCTGACAATTTTGTAAAATAATGAAGATATTTTGAAGGCACTTATGCAAAATAAGTATACATGTTAGTTGTGCACCGCACTGCTGAAAGAAGTATGAGATTGACTCAACGTAAAACTCTGCAATTGACTTCATTATTAAGCCATTATTGAATTATTAAGCCATCAAAATCTAGGATGATAAGCGCAATAATTTGTGCATGACAAGCTCCAGAATTCACGTTGATTTGCATTTTAATTTGTGAGCAATGGATCTTAATTTCTTATTCAAAAATTGTGATTCAGCTGAGTAATTTAATGACGTGCGTAAAAAGTTCATGCCAATAATAATCGCTGCGACAAAAAAGTAGGATATCAGCGGTTTATCAGCTGTTGATAAAAATGTCGCTAATGGTCTTTTTAATCTCGCTAATGGGTAAAAAAAATTAATGGTCTGTTGATGAAAATGGAGGATTTCTCAAAATGGTGATTCTTTTGCACAGCGATGATATTGTTCCATTCAGATCAGAAGACTAGGCTCTGTATGCAGTCTGCTTTCCACGCTCTCTAATGATGCTTTCTCATGAATGGAAAGCTAAAAAACTAAAGACATCTATGGGATGAGCTATTGTGCGTAATTTAGCTGTTATAATGTGAAAAAAAGAAGACAACAATGTATCTCGTAATGATGATATCTGTATTTATCTGCATCTATGCATGTTAAAGATATTTTAGAAGTTTCAGCTAACGTATGTCTCCCTGTGCATCTGAAGACAACCAAGAACGTTCCCGCATAATCAAAATTCTATTAACATACAATGACCCCATTTCTCGTACTTTGATTCGTACTGTCTCTACGCCCTCTAAACTTTCCATAATGATATTTTTTCCTTTTCACTCCTTTTGAACACTTGTATTACATTTTAACTTCATCAACGTTGTATCCTTGTTGAACGTTAAATGAATAAATAGCATTGCTGCCCGCTTCTTCCCTACATTACTGCACAGTCCATTTCAATTACGTACAATAGTATTTACATGGATTTTTTCGGGCAGCAATGTAATATTGCCGTTCAAGATATTGAATCGCAATATGCTATGAGACTGAGGGCCGTCAACATATTGCGGTTCAATATCTTGAATGGCAAGATCATTGTGTTCAGGTGCATAGAAGTCTAAGGCCGCTGTCACACAAGAAAAGGCGTCTTCCATGGCCCGTCTTCCGTTTTGGATTTCCCTTTAATTGCATGTAGAAAAGAATACAACCTATCACACAGAAAAAGTCATCTTCCATGGCCCGTCTTCCATAAGTCATCCCCCGTCGTCCTGTCACACAGAAAAAGTCATCGCCCGTCGTCCGTCGGACAAAAGGCGTGAGAATATGCGGATGATGATGATCTTTCCTAACATCCATCAGCCGTCACCCGCTAGACTGTTTTAAAATTAGAACAACGTGATCTGACGTCTGAGGGAGGATATAGAAAGCTATGATTTGCAAAGAGAAGCAATGTATCAGAAAACAGCTCATTGTTCACCATGTCGGACTTTGATATTGAGGAAGAGCAGAGCCTTCTGGAACACGATTTTGAAAATGGAAATGAGTCAAAGGACAGACTTTTGATTAATTCAGTTAACATAATTGATATTTCCGTTCATGATAGTAGTGTCCGACGCGATCAACTTTGTCGCCGGGTCCAGACACAAAATTCATTCTGGCCGGGTCCGGGCCGTTAATAGCGGCCCGGTTCCACCTATTATTGCAATCAAGACTTTTGACGGTGATATAGGCGAACAGTGTAGTCTGAAATGCATCAACTGCCAGTCGGCATTTCGAACTTTTCATTAGTTGCATCTATTCATCAGTTCGTTACCTTTGGTTCATTTTAGTGCAATGACGTGACTGTCCTTTACTAACTATGCTAAACGTATGGTCATGTAAACTATAGCGGCATCTCTGATTGTTAAGGTTTTTTCTTAAATTAAACTAAATGCTTGAACATATGCTGGTAGTGCCTAAATGCAATTTCAGCAAGTCTGCGTAACAAAATCGATGAGTAGGAACTTACCTCAATGTAATAAGTAAACGTTGTTCGGCGCCAATAGATGCCCTGTAATTCGATTGACCAGGGGTAATCCTCAGCTCGATCAGGGATAGCAAATCCGAAAAAGACCCATATGACATTCTTGTATAATTAAAAAATTTCTCGGGATCATCTTTCATCTTTGGGAATAATGTGGGATACTCGCACTTCTGCCTATTGGCGAAAATCGGCCGAACCCAAGTTCGCCGTCTTTTCCTGGTTTCCATGCGTGTGTAGTAATGCAGTATCACAGGATGTAGCCGATTGGCAGCCATCAGAACGAAATTGAATGAGCCCTGTCTTGTGTTAATCAGCATGAGAAAGCATTGGTAAATCAAGACAGTAGTCATAGCAACGGTGACGTATCGGAAATGGATTTCCCTAGAGTGACTGTGAAGGTGAAAGCGGGCGATGGACGATTGGAAAGTGGAATACGGCAGATGAAAATCTGATCATCACGCCTTATGGAAGACGCTTTATAAAGAATGTGCAATGAGGCGAGTAACATGGAAGACGGGCCATGGAAGACGCTTTATAAAGAATGTGCAATGAGGCGAGTAACATGGAAGACGGGCCATGGAAGACGCTTTATAAAGAATGTGCAATGAGGCGAGTAACATGGAAGACGCTTTATAAAGAATGTGCAATGAGGCGAGTAACATGGAAGACGCTTTATAAAGAATGTGCAATGAGGCGAGTAACATGGAAGACGGGCCATGGAAGACGCTTTATAAAGAATGTGCAATGAGGCGAGTAACATGGAAGACGGGCCATGGAAGACGCTTTATAAAGAATGTGCAATGAGGCGAGTAACATGGAAGACGGGCCATGGAAGACGCTTTATAAAGAATGTGCAATGAGGCGAGTAACATGGAAGACGGGCCATGGAAGACGCTTTATAAAGAATGTGCAATGAGGCGAGTGACATGGAAGACGGGCCATGGAAGACGCTTTATAAAGAATGTGCAATGAGGCGAGTAACATGGAAGACGGGCCATGGAAGACGCTTTATAAAGAATGTGCAATGAGGCGAGTAACATGGAAGACGGGCCATGGAAGACGCTTTATAAAGAATGTGCAATGAGGCGAGTAACATGGAAGACGCTTTATAAAGAATGTGCAATGAGGCGAGTAACATGGAAGACGCTTTATAAAGAATGTGCAATGAGGCGAGTAACATGGAAGACGGGCCATGGAAGACGCTTTATAAAGAATGTGCAATGAGGCGAGTAACATGGAAGACGGGCCATGGAAGACGCTTTATAAAGAATGTGCAATGAGGCGAGTAACATGGAAGACGGGCCATGGAAGACGCTTTATAAAGAATGTGCAATGAGGCGAGTAACATGGAAGACGGGCCATGGAAGACGCTTTATAAAGAATGTGCAATGAGGCGAGTAACATGGAAGACGGGCCATGGAAGACGCTTTATAAAGAATGTGCAATGAGGCGAGTAACATGGAAGACGGGCCATGGAAGACGCTTTATAAAGAATGTGCAATGAGGCGAGTAACATGGAAGACGGGCCATGGAAGACGCTTTATAAAGAATGTGCAATGAGGTGAGTAACATGGAAGACGGGCCATGGAAGACGCTTTATAAAGAATGTGCAATGAGGCGAGTAACATGGAAGACGGGCCATGGAAGACGCTTTATAAAGAATGTGCAATGAGGCGAGTAACATGGAAGACGGGCCATGGAAGACGCTTTATAAAGAATGTGCAATGAGGCGAGTAACATGGAAGACGGGCCATGGAAGACGCCTTTTCCTGTGTGACAGCGGCCTAACTGCCTCTACACGACAGTATATCTATTTTTCTTGAACTTCAATATACCTCTCATTGCAGTTCAAAAGATGATATCCACAAACATTTGGGATTGATTATGGACTCCTAGATATACCGTATAACACCTGGACTGAAAGCTGAAATTCGTTGCACTCAAGACGGACGGTTTGACTCTGATTGTAGATTGAGAAAAATATTGGTCATTAAATGAAAGTGATATAATTCAAGAAAAGGAAATAGGAGCTTTTGGAAATCAGAAGAATATGGGTTTGCGACCAACTGTTCATCCTTGACTGAATATAGAATATTGACAATATTAAATGGAACAATAGTGCTTCACTGCATGATTTGTGCAACATCATACTAAGTTTTCATATTGTATGATTTGTGCAATAAAAAGTTAGCAGGAATTTTTAAGTAACTTTACTGGTTGTTGTACAAAATGTTGATCTTTCGATCGGACAGAAAGTTTCAGCCACATTCAGTATTTCTGCGCATTGTAGTCCACAGTGTAAAGAACACATCAGTTTAAAGACCACATCGATTGTTTCGTAACTCTATAGTCCATAATGATAGCCTAGCCATGAGACTAGAAATTGGCTCTCTGGTACCGAACTGCGACTCAACACAATGATGCAGATCCTAAGGGGATTATCATAAAGCATAAAGGGAGCAGTATTTTTGCTGTACGAGCAATTGAACGGATATAGTGACATTTTCAGGACCAACAAGATGTGGTGTGATAACAACGGTAGGAGCTATTTGAATCAATTTCTCAAAACATTCATAATCTCAAATCTGATATATGAAATAGTTCAAGATATCAGTTTTTCAATGTCCTTTATTCGTGAGTAAGACGATGATCAGTAACATGAAACTTTTATTTCTTGCGACATCTCATAGCAGATACAAAGAAAAAGACGAAGATAACATTCAAAAAAAGTGAGCTAAAGATAGCTGAATGGTTGGTCGCAAACCCATATTCTTCTGATTTCCAGAAACTCCTACTTCCTTTTCTTAAATCATATCACTTTCATTTAATAACTAATATTTTTCTCCTTCCACTATCAGAGTCAAATCGGCCGTCTTGCGTACAAATGAATTTCAGGTTTCAGTCCAGGTGTTATATATCTATAGGACGGGAGCTACTGACACTTTCTTCCTAAAATCGGGCACAAAGGACTTAATGGTATGGACTTGTAGATCATAAAATGCTGAATACAAAAATCAAATTCTTTGAGTGTCACAACCAGTCGCTTTTAGTTATAGGTAAGGTTAAAGGATACCCATTGGAATCCAATGGTAAAATTCAAGAAATATCTATGGATTGTGAAACACTTGGCAATTTTCGAACATTTCTTTTGCCGAAAAGAAACTATTTATCAGAATGCCATGAAATTTGAAGCATGATTGAGCTCAGAACATCAACTTTGACGTAAACGTTGAAGTTGGTCACGTGATTCAGTATTTGATGTCTGAGAGCCTCTACAAAGAGAGTAAATTTCATGTTTTGACTTAATTTTGTAGATTTTACTCATTCTATAGAGGCTCTCAAACATCAAATACTGAATCACGTGACCAACTTCAACGTTTACGTCAAAGTTGATGTTCTGAGTTCAATCATGCTTCAAATTTCATGGCATTCTGATAAATAGTTTCTTTTCGGCAAAAGAAATGTTCGAAAATTGCCAAGTGTTTCACAATCCATAGATATTTCTTGAATTTTACCATTGGATTCCAATGGGTATCCTTTAACCTTACCTATAACTAAAAGCGACTGGTTGTGACACTCAAAGAATTTGATTTTTGTATTCAGCGTTTCATGATCTACAAGTCCATACCATCAAGTCCTTTGTGCACGATTTTAGGAAGAAAGTGTCAGTAGCTCCCGGGCTACTAGGAGTCCATGGATCAATGTAGTTTGAACTTTTACAAAGCATTGGACCCAACTGCGCCTGTGCATATTGATATTACGGGGGAGCCATATTCATATGAAGCTGAGCGGCAATGTCCGGTATAGTTCGGTTCAATAATTAAACATAGGGAGATATAGAGACCTCAATACAATAAAGGATGCGTCCTCAAATGTCCTACATTGCTGCCCTCAAAAAATCCGTGCTAATGTTTTTTTGTCAGGAACGAACAATTACTACGTTCCGAACAACTATTTCAATCATACCCAACTGTCTTAACTCGTATGCTCCATTTGAGGTGAGATAATTTGAAATGTGAATTGCTTAGTATTTTAATATTTCATTAAAAATCAATGTTCTGGACCTCTTTATCATTAGACTTGCTAACTAGGTATGAAAAGTGTTTTAGGATGCCATAAATAATTTAATATTTTATCGGACCGCTTTGTATTTATATGCACATGTGATCTCTAATTGGAAATACACAATTCATGTGACTGGTGTTATGAATAAATCTATCCAAATGCCATTCGTATCATTGCAATGTCCTCTCCTTCAAGTGTCAAAATGCACATGACTACATGTATTTCCAATGTCTGGACAAAGTCATTATTAATATTTCGTGTTCTCTTGTCGAGAAATAAATGATTTTGACTTTTGACACACAGAAATGATTTCAAAATAGGATTCAAATTTTCAAAATAAGGATTTTTATCAAGATATAACAAAAATAATAATTTTGACTCAGTCAATTGATCAGTAGTGCCTTGTCAGAAGTTGACGTTGGCGACAATCAGGTGTTCTTCTCGTCTGTTGCAAATAATTTTTTCAAATATCTGATCAAATAATTTTTTTGACCGCAAGAACGTAATCTCCGCAAAAAACTGAATCTTATCATATAAAAATTTTCACTGTATGCAGATACTTTTTTGAGTCTACACTCTACCTACATATACTAATTCTATGATATTTAAATATGTCTCTAGCGATTACAGTTCAAAATAGCCTAAATTCTTGCTGGAGAGGAAAGAGCCACGAATCTCTACATCTCCAGTCAGCTGATTACAGAGGCGTACAGCTTGTCCACTACATTCGTTGAAGGGAACCACGAAATTCATTACTCTGTTGTAGTCTGACGTTGAGTTTAGACCATTTGGTACCATTGTCCGCAAACGTTTCGTCCAAGATATCTCTTCCATGCTTCTTTTGCTAATGCTTCACATGCTCATTCTTCTCAAATTAAAATTGAAGCCAAACAAAGTAGAAGACAAAATGCATAGGAAATGCTGTCGGTCGCCAAAGGTTGTATGTCTTGGCCTCAACAATCTGATTCAACGTTCCTAAATATGGCATCCAAGAAACGAAACTACGAGAACTAATATTAGATGGTTTTTGAACAACTATTTCTCGTTGCAATAGGTTATTTTTAATACATCAACATCGGCTCAAACTGCCTTCTCACTCATTTCTCGTTGGTTTTTCTAAAAGCTATTTTTATGATTATCTTTGAAGAACTACCATTTTTAAGAATGTACTCTTCTATCTCTAGAAGCTTGAAATGTTAATTTGGATTAAATTATCCTACAAAATATAGCCGGAAGCAAATAGGGTCAGTGCATGAAAGTCTGTTAGAAATTGCGCTTTACAGATAGCTGAGGCTGATTGTTGGGAAATTTTTTAGTGCCTATGAGTTTGCAGGGCATCATGATGATCGGGAATACCTACCAAACTTTGATGATCAGAAATGCTACAAAGCTTCATGAGGCTTACGTGTATTTAGATGATTTACCAATCCAACTGTATGATCCACCCTTTTTGCGTTGGTATCCGATGAAAGCTGGGCATCGCTCCTTTCTTTCATCGGAACTCAATTGGCACTTGCATCCTGAATTTACACTTCTATCCAGCAATTCATGTACATTTTTCTCATTTTTCCTATTTAGTATTGTCGCAATACTTCCATCCATTTGCTGGCAATCACTAACAGCTTCTTGAAATTTATGTTCTGAATTGAAAAATAAGGTTTCCTTATCCAGATCCACTGAAAATAAAAATTTAATCTTATATGCAAATGTAGACATCTTTATTGAGAGTTTGGTACAATTTCACTTTAATGTACATTGGATCATTCACCATTTAGACAGAAAGCCTGTGAATCACTGATGCGGTCACTTTACTTCACATAGGTCTATCTTCAGAGTGTAAAGTAAATTTGATTTTTTGTTTGAGGACCCTTGATTAACCCTTGCCCGCACTGAGGTATTTTTTCGCACGCGCCCCACTGGGGGGCGAATTTACCCCCCCTGCTGATCTCCAACACAGACATCAATCGAAAGAGCTTTGAAATGGGATTCAGAAAAACAGCATTATTTTTTATTTCTAAAGTCATCTCTGGGCTGAGGTCAAAGTCAAAGGTCAAAAGACGCCAATGTTTAACAAATTTTCATTAGATCACTTTTTGAAATGGAAAATGACAGCAAAACTAATAAACCACACACTAATGGAAAGATCTAGTCAAAGTGGTTAAAAAATGATGATCTTTAATCGCTATGAGATTACAATATTGGATTAGATGAGGTCAAAGGTCAGATAATTCAAACTTTTAGTTCAACGCAAATACCACTGCAATCGCACATTTTAGTGTTTAGTTTCTGCAGGTGAAGAAACAACCCAATTCGGTGAACTTTCATCGAAACACTGAGACTATAAGCAACATGACAAACTTTCAATAATTGCTGATTAGATGCAAAACTTAAAGTTGAAAATATCATAAAAAATCATTAAATTTCAATTTTTAGTAGTACAATTTTCATGAGTACATGAAAACAGATAATTTCCAATTCAAAAACTTTGCATTTGTGAATATCTTTATATTGATTAGGAAGAATCTTTTATGTAATCCAAACTTATTTCATCAAAAATTGATACCACAATATCCATTAGAAGTGAATATGCCGAAATCAGCCAAAATATTCCAAACATTCTCAAATTTTAAGACACATCTCACGCCAAAAGTATAGTGCCAAATTTATTTTCCTTTACTCAAAAGTTTCATAATACGTAGAAAGTAAGCTGTTAGAAATCTGCTGGCTCTAGCTTGCTTGGTTTGAAAGATATTCAAAAGAATTCGGCAGGGGGGCGAAAGTATCCCCCTCAATGGGGCGAGGGTTAAGGTAGCTAATTCTAACGCGCTTCACCTTTTCACACTATTAGAAGCCAGAGATCCATTCGATCGCTATAACCTTTCTCAACTAACTTTAACATTAACCCTCAACTGCATATACGCGTAACATTTTGCTACAATTCCATCTTTAGATACCTGTAACATTTTGTGTAGAAAGAGTTCAGAGTTTGGATCTTAAAATGATGTGTTGGTGACATTTATATTTATTTTCATCAGCAGGGTTCTCGTTTTCATATAGTGCTGTAAGCAGTTTTTACGAAATTCTACACCCACATCTCAGGGAGCCACATCTTCCAACATGCTTTGTCAAAAAATAATCTTTAGCTCTGCATTGTTTGGAGAAAGGTTTCAACTGCAATCAAAGCACGCGCTGCTGTTTTCTGGCTGCTGTGCAATAGTGAAGCAAATAATTAGTCATAGCACGTCAAGGGGCTCCCGCTCCCATGTCAAATCATTTGCTATCATTGACTCACATGATTTGACATCGGTTCAATGATAATAGATATTTAGGTATATACAGCTGTCTATGTATCTACTTTATAGGTTTCCGACAGAAATGTAGAAATATGCAGATCAAATGTACAGTAGAATATGCAAATTAGATATCACCTTTTGCAAATGAAATATTATTTTCAGATCAAATATAGATATATGCAGTATGAAATGTAGGAGCATAGAAATGATCGTGATCGAATGTAGAAATATGCATTTCAAATGTCGAAGAGCACACAGTTATATTAATCATTAAAGCAGTGGTTCCCAACCACTTTGTTGCGGCACCTTAGTGTGTCGAGGGAAGATTGCTGGTGTACCGTGAAGAGATAATGAGTGGAAAACATGGAATTTCATTTCGTTTTGTCAGTTACGATGTCTTCGAGGGCCACCTCCTTCCCTTAACATTAAACATCTGACTGGACACGCAATCCATTGCTAGATTTATCAGCCATTAATCTTTCCAATTTGAGCTTTTTGAAGAGGAAGAATAAGCAGGCTTTCCAGTGATCGTGGACTCAAATCGACGTACTTACGACAGCCATTAGACGCCTTTTGGATTAGTGCTTATAAGTAAAAAAAGTCAGCAAAGTCTTGCTGCAATTCTCAATTATTCTACACCGGTATACTGAAAACAGGACTTAATGTATTTAATGTATACCAGCAAAAAATCTCCTTATAGGCTGAGATATTCTTTCTTTTTCTGTTATTTTGTTGCAAAAATGATAATAATTTTTATTTTATTATATAAGAGGCTCAAAAAAGAAAATTATTAATATATGAATTCTATTTATCATATACTGATAAATTCCGATGCCATTCAATGTACTTTTCATATTGACCCTCATACTATCATTTAATATGGCTAATGGATAGCCTTAACCAGATAGAGAATAGAAAAGATAAAGTAACTTGATGCAAGTTGATTATTAGAACAAAAACATGCATTAACACGTACTCTTCGTTTTAAAGGCAATAAGTCATCATTGTAAAATGTCATCTTTAGCAATACAACGCGGTAGATAGGATTGGGTATGGTGAAACCAAGCAGAACATTTCGCCTGAGTTATGGTCTCAACACCCTGTTCACCCAATTGAGCAAGAATTGACATTCTGTGCTGCCTCCTGTTGACATTTGAGGGTATTGGACCATTTAATTGATCCCTGACTTCTGCCAGTGATCGCTTTACGTGGGCTTTCCATGCGCTGATTGCCATTTCGGTGATATTAAGAAATGGTGAATATGCAGGAAGCCGTTCGATGTTGTGCAAAGAAGACTCAACGCTAGCCCTAGAATGAGCCGGAGTGTTATCAAAAATAAAATGAGCTTCACTGCCGTTGAGAAGGTTGGACACTTCACTCAGAAATTCATTGAATCTTTCATTTGTCATTCCACCCTCATAAAACTGGTGGTACACTAACCCAGTTTGTGGCGAAACTGCCAAACACACGGTAAGGTTTGGACCTCTGCTTCCATCCACCACCCTTACAGCGCGCTCCCCGACACGTGCTCTTCCATGTGTTCGCTTTGTATGCAAATTAAAGCCAGCTTCATCGATGTACACCAGTCGGCGGTTCACTCCCTCTTGAAGTAGCTACTCAGCAAAATCATGACGACGATTTTTGATGCGTGAGGAATTTTTTTCGGTGGGAACATCTTCGAGTTTTTTCATTGATATCATTTCGCCGTCAAGAACACTGCACAATGAGGAAATGGAGATATGAGGTTGATGAGGTTCTCTTAGTCTTAATTCGGAATTTATTTGTTCCAACGTGAACTCTGCGTGTTCCTCAATAATCTCCACTGCCGTCCGTCGGATGGCATCGGAGACTTTCAATCTCCTATTTCCACGACGAGGCCTTGACACGTGGCCTGTGGTCTGATATCGTCTGATTATTGCATATGCAGTCTTATTATTTATGCCCAAATGTCTCGCCAACTCTACGTAATCATCTCCATTACGATGGCACTCAATAATTCTTTTCTTATCAGATTTACTGATTTTCTGGTACATTGTTGCCTGTCTCAGTTCTGATTTTCAAATGATTTGAAATTTGATTTTCGTTATAGATAAATGTTGAAAGTTAAAAGATATCATATCTCTTCGACATTTGAATTGCATATTTCTACATTCGATCACTATCATTTCTATGGTCCCACATTTCATACTGCATATATCTACATTTGATCTGAAAATATTATTACTTTTGCAAAAGGTGATACCTAATTTGCATATTCTACATTTGATCTGCATATTTCTACATTTCTGTCGGAAAACCTACATAGAACATGATACATAGAACATAGACTTCTAAATAGAACATCGAATGATTGCTGTGAATTTATCATTGATGCTTGAAATGCCACGACTAAAACGATTATGAGCAGAAGAAGCTCTTCGTCTTATATTCAATGAAAGTGTTAGTGATGAAGAGGACACGGCAATTAATGAGCATGATAATGAAACAGAGCAGTATAACGATTAATTATTCGTGTATCGAACATGGTGAGTGTGATCAACATGATATATTGATGGAGATGTAAATTTTTATGCTGAAACGAGTGACGACGATTGCGAATCTTCGGACGAATCTGATTCTGAAATAATGGATCGTGCTGGTAGAATTTCCTACCGATCTGAACCATTCTTGGGACGACGTCGAGAGAGAAACATCATGCTGGGTGTAAATTCAGCGACTCTTGTTCATCCTTCTAGTAAAACAGAGGCTTTCTATGTGTTCATGAACAATGATATTCTGCTCATACTTTTGCGATGCACTAATCGTACAATTGATAGTCTTCGAAACGAAGGTCGTGTCTATCTTTCCTACATGAACTTCATGCCATTAATTTCAATCTTTCAAAAGCTATCAGGAATGCTGCAATGTTGTTCAATTTTTTGCCATCAACTACCAATCCCCCAACAAACTGGAAGTTTGTTTGGCGATGTAAAGTTGTTTCCTATGGAAAGGTGACGCGCACTAAGTGTGAGGTTTGCAAAGAAGGAATTTTTCCTACACACATAGGAGACTAATAAAGAGCTGCAAGTGCCCAACTTGTTAACTTTTTCACTTGCACATAATTATTACGAAATATATGTTAAAAGCTTTACATTAATGTCATCACATTTTTATGCTTTCATGTAATAATAATAACAAAGGTCGATAAATCCTGTCACAATACGTTCTTTAGCATAATTTGATGAAAAACTAAGAAAAAGGGGAATGATTTACTTTGTAACAAAATGTTACGCACATGATGAATAGGATAGCAAATAGGTGAATGCAGAAGAGGGTTAGAAAGCTAATTTTAAATGAAAGCATAATGCGCAACTGATCGATATATCTAATCTTTACAGCGTTTTTTATCCTTCTTAGTAAATATAAGCAGTGAAGCAGTTTCAAGATGTCAGCAGCTACAATAAATAACATTGATCAGATGAAAATAATGCTGGGGATTTCCACGGGTGGGAGATCGCTATTGCACACTTGAATGCTCCTGGATCTCATTGCAGCAGCACCAAGGGATTGGGACGACACCAGGAGGCGGACGGCAATGTTTCAACTGGATTATTGGGTCTACTAAGCAACAAAACAAAACAGACGGGTAGAGCTAGAATTTTGGTTAAAAGGAGGGCCGCCCCGAGTGACTCAATTGTACGGGATTCCCATGCAAAATTTTCTATGGTATTTTTGACCTTTTTTAATGGGACTGAAAAGGAATTTCTATGGGATTCCCCTTAAAATCCCTTATGAATCCCATAAGTAGTAATGCCATCCCAGGCGCAAGTCCAAAATGAGCAACGATGAGTCATCATGCTGACTCAGCCCCCCCCCCCTCTGGAAGGAAGAGGAATGGGTCCGAGAGGAAGAAACTGGTCCCTACCCCCCCCTCTGAAAGGAAGGAAGAATTTTCCAGTGAGGTAAGGGGTGGAATGTGGGAAGGATAGAGTGAAAAAAGGTGGGTTTTGGTGGTTTTGGGATGAGAAAGGCTGGAATTCGGCATGAAGGAGAGTTCGGATACAAAATTGGAGGTCAGATTCGGAATCTACGTGAAATTTTGGGTTGGGAAGGAAGGCAGGGAGGAGTTTTCCTGTGAGGCAAGGGGTGGAGCGGTAGAGTTGGAAAAAGGCGGGTTTTGGTGGTTTTGGGATGAGTAAAGTCGTTTTTCGGCATGAAGGAGGCCTCGGATGGGAAAACGGAGGCCAGGTTCGGAATCTACGTGAAATTTTGGGTTAGGAAGGATGTTTTCAGCGGAATCAGAGAGAAAAAATGTCGAGGACGTCCTCCCCCCTCCCCCCCCCACTCGGCAGCGATCTTCCAACTTTGGCTCTAGAGATCGTAGAAAGTCGTGTGATAGCTCATTTGAAAGCTAAGAGTGAGAAAAATGCAGTGGAAAGCTCAGTTTGTTTCTATTTTCCTGGGTTTAGAGAGGAAAATGGCAGGAAAACGTCAGAGTTGGAAAAAGGCAGGTTTTGGATGTTTTGGGATGAGAAAGTACATTTTTCGACATGAAGCAGGCCTCGGATGGGAAAACGGAGTGCAAATTCGGACTTTTTGGCCAATTTTTGGTCTAGGAACTTCTTTCCAGCTCAATCGGAGAGAAAAAGTTCTGACCCACCCCCCTCTGGAACGAGACTTCAAACTTTGGTTCTAGAGATCGTAGAAAGTCATCGTAGAAAGTCGTGCAATAGCTCGTTTGAAAGCTAAGAGTGAGACAAATTCAGTGGAAGAAACAGCTTGTTCATATCTGCCTTCGTTTAGATGTGAGACGTCATTGAAAATGTTGGACATTGGCGAAAAAACGACAGAGTTAGAATTTTTACAAAAACGGCTCTCGCGGGTGAACCAAGCCTCGGAAGGGAAAACAAAAACAAGATATGGAATCAGCGTGCCATTCTACATCTAGAGGGTGAGTTTCAAGTCAATCAGAGCACTAGAACCGGAGATAGACGTGTTTAAAGATTTGGATGATGGATATTACGTCATCAGCTGATCGCCACAAACTATATAAGCGGGGAACCGACAGAGACTTTTCATTAAGACGAGAGCGATTGTCAAAAGTAGGTCGTCTCTCTGAGCTCCGATGATAGATAGCATCGGACATTCCAAATTTCGGGTTTCTGTAAGAAACCGACTTAGAAAATTTCATTGCTGATATCAGCTAAGGCGTCAGATTAAAGGTTTGCCAGGAGATGGCCTTCGTCTCGAGGCCATAAAAGACTCCAAAACTTCAAAGGCTTGTAACTTTGCTTCTACAAGTCCGTTTGACTTGATTCCAAAAAGGTTCGATCGCTATTGATCGGACCTATGGTGACAGACTACTTATAAAATTTCATAAGTAGTGCTAAAAAGTTGAAAAATATTAATTCACTATTTTTGGAAGTTTTCTGGGGTTTTCGACACTGCTGAAGTCAATGAAGGCATGGTTAAGTGTGTACAAGCCAGTCTTACCATAATACAAGCAGCTTTCCACTGAAAGCGAGCATGACACGGAGAGTTTTGCTGTAATATTCCACTGACAGAGTGTTCATTCGGGACACTTCGGATCGCCGTCCCGAGCGGATGATACCGTAGTGACAAGTGTGGCAAGGGAGTGTGTCATGTTTTAGACAGAAACCGCAGGGGCAACTAATGTTGGGCATTTGACACAGTTCTCAACGTAGCACTTTAAACGCCAATCGGTTGAGTCTTAGCTATCTTTTCATGGGTGGCATCTAAACATCTCCATTGCAAAACGCTTGTGAATCACGGCTTGCTATCCCTCTCTACGGCTTGCTGTCAAGCTGATCAAGGCAACGACTTGGGATGTTTCCTCTTGTAAATAACTCCACCGGTTTTCATGTCTGGCCATCAAGTCATTGACGGTACAAGTCACGGAGATTTTAGGTGTCATACTTCCTGTTGGTGGGCGTTCTTTCGAGACAGCGGTGAAGTCCGTAGCGATGAGTACTGCACGGGACGTTGGCAATGGTAATCCTTATGAAACCTCTCTGCGTCATGTTTCCAAGTGGTTGTCTTTT
The DNA here is from genome assembly GCA_907163375.1 of Prostheceraeus crozeri. Lineage (NCBI taxonomy): Eukaryota > Metazoa > Platyhelminthes > Polycladida > Euryleptidae > Prostheceraeus > Prostheceraeus crozeri. The sequence goes on along the minus strand of CAJQUW010008953.1, from coordinate 152,547 downwards.
GTCTCAACGTTGTACTCTGACCGCCAGGGCGACATTTAGCTATCTGCCACAGGTTGCCTCATAAAATCTCCATTGCACTTGTTTCGTGATAGTTGGTCATACATGCGAGAATGAACCATGAGTACTGCCTGTCTCTATCACGGAGACGAAATGATGAATGGAATGAAACGGGAGGGCACCCTTGCACCACATGCAACCACAAGCTCATTTCTCTCTTCGCTAGTGAACAAGCTCTTGTGAGTGTAGTCAGAAAGTATATCATGGTTTGCAAAAGCAACGTTTAGTGTAGTCAAATAGTTTTTACCACAACACATGTTTGTGAAAGTAAAGTTTGATCATCGAAGTTTTATTCGTGAGTGTCGTCAGAAAGTGTATCATGATGTTTTATGAAACACAAGTTTATGAAATGATAATGTAGTCTGAAAGTTAATGAAACACATCACAAGTCGTAAAGTTCGCCATCCAGGACTCAGCTTTCCTACGGCAAGATATAAGGAGGTAGCACTTTATAGAAATTCACTTTTCACTGAGCATTCTTACAGTGTAGTGATCCTGCATCATGAGTGAGACAGAAGCTGAATTAATGATTCTTCAAAGGAAAGAAAAGAACACAATCATGGAGTTGTCAGAAAGGTACTACTCCATGGAAATCAAGACAGGTGATCCAAGGAAGATTGCCGATTGTCTAGAAACGATTGACTATGTGAAGAAAGCAACAATAGTTAGTCATCAAAGACAATCCAACATGCTAAAAGAGGGAAGATGGTTTGGACCCAAACATAAATATGACTGAAAAGCATCCTTTCTTTAAAACCTGAAGACATACACACTGCTTCATTGCCTTTTTCCGTGAATGATCCATGAGCCTTTACGAGGCTACCCGTAATGAGGCCTGAAAGTCATTTGCTTTCATGACGGTTCCAAGGCCGTATAACTCAGAGGATGGGTGAAAACTTGATGAAATGAAAGTAAAGTTTATCATGTTGTACAAAAGTTTTACTGCAACACAGGTTGATGTATAGTTAGAAAGTTATGAAGTTAGAAAGTTATGAAACACAAATGTCATAAAATGTAAGCGTCAGTGTAGTCAAATAGTTTTTACCACAACTCATGTTTGTGAAAGTAAAGCATTAGATTACACAGAGTCATCAATACTGTCAAAGGTGTACAAGTCATATCAAGCATATTCAACTGAGTGTCCATTCCTGACACTCATCATCATTTGAAATTATTTGAAGATGAAAAGTTGCATTCGTTTCCCAACTTCATGATCCGTAGCAAGAGAGCTGGGTTATTCGTTGAAGGCTATAGAAAGTGTTACAAATGTAAATGAAAATATTAAAGCTGACACTAGTTGAAAGACTAATTGATCTAGATGAGCATGCTATGAATCATCATTTGGATCGAAGATGGACAGAGGATTTTTCCATGCTGCAATGTAATGACAGTGAAAAAAAGAGGATGAAATTGGTACGATCTGGAGTGAAAAAGAAAAAAGTGACATTTGCAACTGATTTGTCAAGTACCTCTACCAATAAAAGTGACTTCAGAAAGAAATTGGAAGAAGAGGCGTTTAAATTATTATGTGAACGGAACTGCGTTGAGTGTTTTAAAAGGAAACGGTCCCTTCTCTTTTTACCATGTTGTCATTCTGTTATCTGTTCTACGTGTTATGTACCTTTGGAAACTATGTTGTGCCCCATCTGTGATCAAGAAATAATTTCAACAGTCAATGTATATAAATGATTTTGATGCAATCCTAGTCGATTTTAGAACAGTCATCTATGACCATGACACCACTGTATTACCGTCTCATTGAAAAGAGAAAGCATGATTTTACAAGGCAGTGGATTCTTGTGTTGGAAAAACTATTATCATCCAGTGATTGTAGAGAAATAATACATCGTTTGAGTAATGCTATCATCATTCATGCAAACTGTGAAGATGTTGACTATATGCTATCTTATAATTATAAACCAAAGCAGTTTACGAATACACTTTCATCACTGTTACGTCATGGTCTTCTTTCATTACCTTGCTTGGAGTTATGTATTCTACACGTTGATTATGGGACGCCTTTTCCACTTAAGTACAATTGATCCAAGGGCATTAAACTTTACAGGCATCGTCGTACAAACAGATTGTTCATGTCTGGCTCAAAACCTATCAGCAAACGACACAGCTGAACTGTTTCCATTGAACTATAGTACCTCACTGAATGATACATTACAGCTACCCACACATGTATCTGCTTCTGACTATCCTACTGGTACTGTGGCAGTTCTCAGTGTATTGCTTTTTACTAGTGCTGTACTCAATGTCTTCCTCTATTTCATTGCGTTTACGACGGTGATGTAACGACGCTGCTGTCGTGTTTAAGCAAAGAACACTCTAACATCAACCTGTAAAACTGGCTAGACGTCGTTCATCTCACCGTTCGCGCAGACAAAAGTGTCAATCAAATGCAAACAAAAAATTCTGTCTCACTCTTCGTCGCTTATTAAAATTAAAACCATCTCATCGATGTGAGGCAATGAAGCTGGCAAACAATGCCTTCATTAGCAAAATGTGCGCAGAAATGCAAAAAATTGGTTATATGACATTAAATAGCAAAAAGGTCAATGCAGTTGCCAGGCATGGTAAAGTTCTTCGCACCTTGAGCAATCCAAAAACATCAATTCCTACAAAGCGCAAAATATACTCATTGACAAAATTTTTGAAACATTTACTTCTTTAACCTTTCATTTTTGACTGGTATATATACATGTATGTATGATACCTTGATAATTTAGTCACAATCTCCACCAAGTCGCTAGCACAGAAAAACAACGCATGTAGCAGATTCAACTTTAATAGCGCGTGTGCCCCCTCTAGCTCCAATACATTCAGTAATCCGAGATGCCATGGATTCACAAAGTTTCTGAATGAAGGATGTTTCAAGGAGAAGCCACTGCTCTGTTAGTCTTTCAGAGAGAATCTTCAGGGACACTGGTGGAAGTGAATAGCGGTCTCTCATTCGCCGCCCAAGCTCGTCCCAGACTTGTTCAATGGGTGACAAGTCAGGTGAGCGTGTATGTCAGTCAAGGGTTTGAATGTTCAATATCCTAACAGTGTCAATGACAGCCGAGGAGCGATGTGGTCTTGCGTTGTTGATTAGGAAGACGAGATCCTCCACCCTGACCACTGGGGCAACAACAGGAAGCACAATTAATTTCATTGAGATACCTCTCTCCAGTCAACGTGCCTTTGATGATGACTGCTGTCGTTCGTCCGCCATGCCAAATGCCACCCCACAGCATAACACTTCCACCACCATATCTGTCGTGTTCTTTAATACAGCATGGGGCAAAGCGTTCACCTGGAAGACGATGCACTCTGACACGACCGTCATTGAAATCCAGAGTGAATCTCGATTCATCGGTCCACAAGACTTTCTGCCAGTGATGGTCATTCCATGAGCGATGGGCATCACATCAGGCAACTCGTCTTCTGCGGTGCTCAAAACTCAATGGAATTAGGACAGCTGGTCGTCGCGATTGAATTCCAGCTTCTCGCAATCTTTGGTAAGCCGTTCGAACGCTCCAGTCTATATTTGAGGCACTGTTCCAGTATACGACTAGCTTTGGGACTGACACAAATCTATTCCTCTTTGCAGCGCTATGTGTATCGTAAGACCCTCTCATAGTGAGAAGACACATTTAACACTGCAATTGTTGGAGCGTCGAAATGAGATTTTTGACTGCATACCTAATCGAGTTGTTTGGTGCTATGGAATTTATCAACATAACTTGCATCGTGAATTGGTTGGTAAGGGTTACTTGGTTCAACCGGGGATTATCGGCACTGCTGATATTCAACCCTATGATATTATCATTCTTGATGATTTACTTAATGAGAGTAAGAACTCACAAGAAGTAACTGCTATGTTTACCAAGGCTGCTCATCACAAACCATGCTTTATCATTTTTATTATGCAAAATCTTTTTCCAAGTGGAAAGTAAGCACGGACTCGAAGTCTAAACACGCACTACTACATCATCTTTAAAAATCCTCGCGATAAAAGTCAAGTTGAATTCCTATCTCGTCAAGTTCTTCCTCGCAAATCAAAAGCCTTGATTGAAGTATTTGAGGCTGCTACGGAAAAACCCGATAATTATTTATTTTTGGACTTTACCCAGGCGTGTCCTGAGGATTATGGCTTACGGAGCCATCTCCTTGAGAAACCCATGATCATATATAAATTGTTATGAGTGGTTTTCAACGATTGATTGCTATTCCACAAGAAGAATATATACATCTGACTACAATGCAGAGCGTTTATCAACCTTGGGAAAATCAAATGTCACAACTTAATCAGCAGTATGAACAAGAAGCTGTAAAAAGTAAAAATCCATATGATGGTTTGATAAAGCAGAGTTCTACTTTAGAAGAAATGAAACAATTGAAAGAAAAAATTCGCAATGATCTTTCACTTGGTTCACCCAAACCCTATCGCAATCGCGCACTGAGCTTATATCGAAGTCTCGAACCCAACTTGAAAATCACTCAACGAGGTGAAGTGGTAGGTGATGATGGCGCAGTCATTAGGGACTCAAGAGTGTAAGATTTAATTAATCATGCTGTTCGTGATCGTCGTTGTCACTTTACGCCTACAGGATGAGAGTTCTTTTTAAAAAGTATGAAGAAATTAAATGTTCCAAAGGCAATTCTTGAACGTGATACCTTACAGGAAATGGAAAATGATTCTACACCTAGGAAGAGAAAGTTGCAAAGTGTAGAGAGACCTAAAAAGAGAATCAAGCAAACTTTGAAAACACCCGAGAAGTTGCCGAAGCATATACCAAAACCTTCAACACGTTATCAACCATTTGATTTTATCACAGACTTCTAATATGAAGAAGCTATGTTGTATCCCATGTTCAGAGTTGCCAAACATTCATGTGTCATTGAACTGCTTAAGTACATGTTGTAAAAGTGATTCATACAAGACGGCTCAAAAAAGTAGCAAAAGCAAGACTCAAACACAAACGCAAACCCTAGCGAAGAAAAAGACTGATACTTTTAGGCAAATAAACGATCCCTCTTAATAGACGATGGATGAACATCTGAAATCAATTTACTATAACCCAAGGCATTATGCAGTTTATGCTTCAGTGAAAAAAGTTGTCACAAGCAAGTGGTTTTTCACAGAAACAAGTGAAGAGATGGTTAAAAGCTCAACCTGCATATACATTGCACACATAAGCTCGAAAACGTTATCCTACCCGTTCTTATATCGTTCATGATATTGATGGACAATGGCAAGCAGATTTGGCTGATGATTCTTTATTAGCTAAAAAGAATAAAGGCTATCGCTTTCTCCTAACTGTCATTGACTTATTTTCCCGCTATGCATGGGTTCAACCACTCAAGACAAAGCGTGGTGAACAAATGGCCGAGGTTTTCCAAAATATTTTCAGTGAAGGACGCATTCCCACACGTATTCAGACTGATTAAGGGAAAGAGTTTGAAAACAGACATGTGCGTGCTTTATTTCGCGAACACAACATTGAGCTGTTTAGTGTGAAAAGTGCATACAAGGCTGCAGTGGTCGAACGCTTTAATCGTACACTGAAAACTCGCCTATGGCGCTATTTCACTGCAAAAGTAACACAAAAGTGGACGGATGTATTACAAGATACTGTACACGCTTACAATCATTCTGTTCATCGCATGATTGGTCACAAACCTGCTGACATAACTCCAGACATGGTGGATACAATCTGTGAAATCTATGCTAAACGCAAGCAACCATCACAAGGTAAACGTGACATTCAGGTTGATGACAAAGTTCGCATTTCGAAGGTGAAAAGCGTGTTTGCGAAAGGATATCTTCCCAATTGGGCGGAAGAAATATTTACTGTCTATGAGGTTAACAAGAAATTCAAGACCACTACCTACAAGCTTCGTGATTATCATGGTGAAGAGATTGAAGGGAGTTTTTATCGTCATGAGAAAACACCCATCACCAAAGAAGATGATGACTACATGGTTGAAAAGATACTTCGTCACCAAATGCGACAAGAGGAAAAGTGGAGCCTGGTGAAATGGGCTGGCTATCCAAATTCAATGAACAGTTTGATTCGTCATTCTGACCTTTATCGTGTTAGTCAACGTTCCTAAGCAAAGTAATGAATTGTGTAAATCTAAATATAAATACCTAAAGATCAAACTGCTACGTTTTATTCTGCCCCCTCCTATACTAGTCATGGAGCTGGCTTTCCCGTTTATGCTGGATCGAGACGTCAAAAAGGGGGTAGTCTATTCGGTGCTGTCAAAGGTATGATGCTCACCACTATTGCAAATGTGGAAAAATCAGCTTTTAATGAAGCTGTAGGATTAGCAGCAGATGTAGCAAAAGATGCGCTTTCAGGAAGATTGCCGATTCGTGAATCGCTAAAGCGTCATGGAATACAGCGTTTGAAGAATGTCGGTAAGGCTGGTATCAGGTCTGTCATCAGTCATATCAATCCACTCTCTACTTCAGGCAAACGTAAGCGAAGAGCATCTCGTATACCTCCTAGCAAACGCAGACGACGTGGACTGTTTTAAATATGGAATGTAAAACCTCATCCCTTTGCTTATTTGATAGAACACCTATGCAGACGGATATCATTAGAAATTATGTATCCATTCATTATCGACAGACAAGTATCGATTCTTGTAGTGTCATTGAGTTTTTAATACCAGGAAATGATGCTGAGTACATCGATGTAAATGACTTCAATCTACATGTTAAGTTTAAGATAGTAAATAAGGACGGTACAACCCTTGACGACAAGGACAAAGTAGCCGTGAATAACTTGGCAATAGCAACGCTCTTCAAGGATGTATCATTGACCATTGGTGAAACTCGGGTTGAAGGTGGTCAACACAGTTATCCCTATCTCGGTTATTTTTCAACAGTCATGCAGCTCCAGCTACAAGCACAAAAGAGTCACATGGCTGTTATGGGTTGGTGTAAAGATGAAGCTGGTGAATTTGATAGTGACAAAAACAAGGGATTTGTCACTCGTGAAAAGTGGACTGCAGAAAGTAGGGTGTGTGAATTATATGGTCCCCTATACTTGGACTTTTCCGTCAATCACGTTTCTTAATGTCAAGAGTAGACATGCGAGCTCATCTCTTGCCGAACGATCCTAAATTTGTATTGAATTCTTATGGAGCAAAGACTGAATTTAAGATTGTGTTTGAAAGTGTTAGACTTTATGTGCGACGAATGACAGTGAATCCTTCGGTGATTATTGGTCACGAGATGGGTTTGAAGAAGTATGATGCTCTTTATGATGTAAATCATACTGAGATCCATAGTTTCACCATTCCTCGTGCGCAAAAGAGCTTTGTTAAAGATAGTTTGTTTCCTACACAATCACCAAAAATGATCATTGTGGGATTGATTGCAAATGATGCATACAATGGTAATATATCGAAGAATCCCCTCAACTTTTAACACTTTGGATTAAATCAAATCGGATTGTATCGTGATACTGATTGCATTCCTGGTACTCCTTTTTGCCCAGACTTCGCTAATGGCCATTATTCTCGCTCATATCAAAATACTATGGAGACCTTTAAATACTGGAATACTGATGACACCAATGGTTTGACCTATGATGAATTTGCTAAAGGTTATACACTTTATGCATTTGATTTGACAGCAAACAGTGAAGCAGGTGCTTCTTATCGTCCGGGAACTGCCACGAAGGGTCTTAAACTAGAATTCTTCTTTGAAAAAGATTTGACGAAAACAGTCAATGTACTCATCTATGCTGTGTTCGATTCCACCATTCGAATTAACAGGCTACGTGACGTTTCCACTTCTTATACAAGTTAATGAGTCGGTTATCTGATGCAGAGCTAGAGAGAGTCGTTCAAGAACGTGGTGATGAACGCACTGTTGCAGCATTTTGAGGTGTGTTTTCCATTAATAATATGCCCACAATTTTACCAAAACCACCCTCATTCATTATCATGAATACTGATACAGCAGATTTACAGACAGACAGTGCAATACCTTATAACATGGGAATTAATGTATTTGCCGGCCAGGTTTTACGTTATTGTCGCATCTGCTCACATCTTGAAGTTCTAATTAAACGAATTAATATGACACTTTTTGTGATAAGCAGCAGAGGATATTATAAGTCTAAAATGAAGGCATGTACTGAGAAAATCCTAACCGGTCCTAACAATTTTCTAGTCAAGTTTGGATATTTCTCAGCCAGGCAGCTGATGTCGCAGTGCGCATTTTAAACAATATAATTAACACTGTTTTCTTAACATTTTCTTCATTGGTTATACCATTTCAGTATTTCACACATATATTTTAGTTTGTTTTGGATGTACCCGTCTTTTGCGGTTGTTTTGTTTTTGTTTTTACTATTACTATCAGTATTATTTATTATTACACATATCATTACTGTATTGATTTTAGAATGCCAGCCGCATATAAGTTTATGCGGGGCCCCGCCCGCCTGGGCTTGAGCGTTCAGGTAGAGGGGCCGAAACGCAACCAGGCGGGTACCTGCTGACGACTGGCTATTGTTTTATTTGTTTTAACGTTTTTTTTATCGCTAACTACCCTAGTGTGATGAATGGACTGTGTCGGTTACTGGTCTCCATGGGGTTGACATGGTGATTACTAAGTGTCTATTTATATATAAGTTCCTAATCAATCGAGCCTGAAACTTTGACCAAGGAGATCACTTGTTAAGCGGCCTTGTACGATCTCGTACACTTAAGGGTGAAGTCCAGCCCGTATAGCGCTATGTTATGGACCCCCGGGTAGGTCCGCCCGGCACGCAATCAGATCCGTCAAGTCTTTGTGCTTAAAGACCTTCATGCATTCATGCATTTGTCGAGGATCACAAGTCAGAGGACCATTAGGGGTAAGATCCAGCCCCGCTTTAGAAGCGCTGAGTGAAAATGGACTAGTGGGAAGGTCCTCCACACCGATCTCGTCAAGTTTGGCTCTAAAATGTAGTCCTAGGATAGTCAAAAGTTTGACGCGCCTTGAACGTTTAATGTCTGCCGGTGGGAATGCACCACCTGTCCTCTTAAGGACAAACCTTAAGTCTTATTAACTATAAGTTTATTAAATTATGAAACATGTAGACGTCGTTATGGGAATGTCCCAGCTTCAATTGCTAACACAGTAAGTCTGCAGATGCTGGTGGTTTATGACCCGCTACTGGACCTCTGCTGGCAGGCGAAAGCCTCACATTCTTATAGCGGTTTATTAATGACATCGGTAGTTGTGTAAGGTCTAAGTACCAATTAGATAGCAAGGATCTAAAGTCCAACCTCTGAAAGGATTCCTTGCTTAGTATGGGGTCCTGGCATTTGAAATATGGATATAATGCAAGCTAAAGTGTATGACGTTAATGCGAAAGGAGTGGATAGCGCCCTCTACATGCGTCAGTGTAGTGTGATGTCTGCGGCAGCAAAAGATGCCTATGTTGTAAATCTCTTGACACTAATACTACTTTTAAGAGTTTTAGTACCGGCAGACGTTCGTTTTAAATTATCATAGTAGTTTCTCGTGTAAGAGTAGACATATAATATATTTGATCACATGTCAATCATGTGGGGCCCAGTATGTTGGACAGACAAAACAGCCATTACATTGTAGACTTAATGGGCATCGGCAGTCTGTTCAAAAGAATCATCTCAATACGTATTATTTAAGTAATCATTTTAATAGTTCTAATCACAGTTGGGATGATGTAAGTATACAAATTATTGACTTCGTCGATGTTCGTAAATAAATCTGATACAGAAATTGCCTTCGAGCTTAAGAGTAAGGAAGATTTTCATATAAGAACGCTGAACACCTTGCATCCTTTGGGTTTTGAATGACAGAGTGTTAGGCGGAGGTTGCGCCTCTCAGAACACTGCAAATTCATTTTCATTTTTTAGTTCTCCTATTAGCAGACGTAAGAGAAGCCATGGCCTTAGGAAGTCGGGTAGAAAGAAATATCCTCCATCTAATAGTTGTGAGGATATTCTCAAGGAACTTCAAGAGTTGATGAAGAGCAACAAAATAAGACATTTCTATAATTGCTTGAAATCGATTAGTGATAGCATGCTTAAAATTATGTATTGTAGGCTTCTTGATCAGTCGAATGACCTATCTTTCGTTTTGACAACATATGTTCATAGTAAATTATATAGAAACAAGAGGGATAGCTTTACCGAGGACAAAACGCATATAGTGATTCCTTTCAAGTCTCATTTAGTTGACAAACTTCATTTACCTTCTGTATTTAATGATAAAAGTTCCTGTGCTTTAGTTCCAGAAAAAGCGAAACATCTATATCCTCCCAAAGTGTACCATAAGCTTAATAACCCTATTTGTTTGAAATTCTTCAATTATAATAAGTTTCTTAATAGCCTGACAATTCAAGAAGTTGTTGGCATTTTACAGAGCGATTGCAGCTGCGACTCGATGACCAGTTTTTGTTTATGAGCCTTATGGGCATGTTTTTACCGGTAATTTAGATAATTAAATGATCCAGGTCTCAGAGCTATATTCGCGTATGGCACTAAACACAGATTGTCTAGGTCAATATCATGGAAATCCATTCAAAAAGAGATCAGCGATTCCATAGATAATCATATATCTCGTGTGTCCAGTCGCCTTCACTTAAAAGTTGATGACTTCTCTATTTGGAAAAACAGGGTCATGATGTTAGTAAAGCACCGCATCTTTCGTTGTAAGAAGTTGGGTGGGAAAGATAATGGCAGCAGCGTTTGTGTTGATAAGGAGTTGCAAGATCTCCATAAAAACTTGATAGTCGTTCCTGTCGATAAAGCATCCAACAACTTTAGTTTCATATGTAAAAAGTTCTATCTCAAAATCTGATGGATGAGCTTGGTTTTGACATAGATTCTTCCACTGCAGTAGGCAATGCAACTTATAAACTGAGCTTATTTCTGATAAGGAAGTCCTTACTAAACACGTTAAAGATATGAAATCAAACTTTAATATTAATGTTAGTGACAAGGACCTTCAACTACCAAAACTTTCTGGATTCCAAAATTGCATAAAAATCCTCATAGTTTAGATTCATTGCCGAGCCAGAAAATTGTACAACTAAAAAGTTATCGGTGAATATCAACAAAGGTCTGAAAGTGATAAGAGAAAATTTTCATAGATACTGTGAGTCAATCAGGAGTAATACTGGTTATTCTTATTTTTGGAGTGTAGCCTCGACTCAAGATTTTTTGAGGAATATTTCTAACGTGAACGTCCACTCTATGCAAGTTTTTGACTTCTCTACTCTTTATACAAACTTAGATCAAGGTGCTATCAAGAATAATATTTTTTCCATCCTTGATCTCACATTCAATTCCACTAATCGTAGATACTTTGTGTGTAGGATATGAGAAGTCGTTTTTCTCCAAAATCAAATATAAGGGGTATTCTTGTTATGACGTGGACTCTTTTAAGAAGGCTATTGTTTTATAGTGTCTGAAGTCTACATTTCTTTTTCCGGTTACGTGTTCAGACAAATTCGGGAGTACCAATGGGGAGGGAATTGCAGTCCTTTACTTGCCGACTTGTTTCTGTTAAATTGCGAATTTGCTTTTATGAAACAATTAGTTAAAAATAAAAAGTTTGGACTGGCTAATTATTGTCAAACACTTCGAGATATATAGACGATATATGCGTAATAAATTACAAGCATTTCAATACCTTAATTCCGAAAATTTACCCAATGGAGCTTCTTGCAGATAGAAACGGAGTCAATGACAAAGCCATGTTTACCTCGATGTGAGACTCCAATCTAGTAGTGACGGTCTTCGAACCTCAATATATCATAAAGTGGAAAATTTTTGATTTCCCTGTTGTTCTGTTGACATTTCCAGACAGTGCAATACCTTATAACATGGGAATTAATGTATTTGCGGCCAGGATTTACGTTATTGTCGCATCTGTCACATCTTGAGGATCTAAGCTAATTAACGAATTAATATGACACTTTTTTGTGAAGCAGCAGAGGATATTATAAGTCTAAAATGAAGGCATGTACTGAGAAAATCCTAACCGGTCCTAACAATTTTCTAGTCAAGTTTGGATATTTCTCAGCCAGGCAGCTGACATCGCAGTGCGCATTTTAAACAATATAATTAACACTGTTTTCTTAACATTTTCTTCATTGGTTATACCATTTCAGTATTTCACACATATATTTTAGTTTGTTTTGGATGTATCCGTCTTTTGCGGTTGGTTTTGTTTTTGTTTTTACTATTACTATCAGTATTACTTATTATTACACATATCATTACTGTATTGATTTTAGAATGCCAGCCGCATATAAGTTTATGCGGGGCCCGCCCGCCTGGGCTTGAGCGTTCAGGTTAGAGGGCGGCCGAAACGCAACCAGGCGGGTACCTGCTGACGACTGGCTATTGTTTTATTTTGTTTTAAAGTTTTTTTTTATCGCTAACTACCCTGTGATGAATGGACTGTGTCGGTTACTGGTCTCCATGGGGTTGACATGGTGATTACTAAGTGTCGATTTATATATAAGTTCCTAATCAATCGAGCCTGAAACTTGACCAAGGAGATCACTTGTTAAGCGGCCTTGTACGATCTCGTACACTTAAGGGTGAAGTCCAGCCGTATAGCGCTATGTTATGACCCCCGGGTAGGTCGCCGGCACGCAATCAGATCCGTCAAGTCTTGTGCTTAAAGACCTTCATGCATTCATGCATTTGTCGAGGATAAAGTCAGAGGACCATTAGGGGTAAGATCCAGCCCCGCTTTAGAAGCCTGCTGAGTGAAAAATGGACTAGTGGGAAGGTCTCCACACGATCTCGTCAAGTTTGGCTCTAAAATGTAGTCTAGGATAGTCAAAAGTTTGACGCGCCTTGAACGTTTAATGTCTGCCGGGGAACGCACCACCTGTCCTTTAAAGGACAAACTTAAGTCTTATTAACTATAAGTTTATTAAAATTATGAAACATGTAGACGTCATTATGGGAATGTCCCAGCTTCAATTGCTAAACACAGTAAGTCTGCAGATGTGGTGGTTAATGACCCGCTATGGACCTCTGCTGGCAGGCGAAAGCTCACATTCTTATAGCGGTTTATTAATGACATCGGTAGTTGTGTAAGGTCTCTAAGTACCAATTAGATAGCAAGGATCTAAAGTCAACCTCTGAAAGGATTCCTTGCTTAGTATGGGGTGGTCTGGCATTTGAAATATGGATTATAATGCAAGCTAAAGTGTATGACGTTAATGCGAAGGAGTGGATAGCGCCCTCTACATGCGTCAGTAGTGTTGATGTCTGCGCAGCAAAAGATGCTATGTTGTAAATCTCTTGACACTAATACTACTTTTAAGAGTTTTAGTACGGCAGACGGTTCGTTTTAAATTATCCTAGTAGTTTCTCGTGTAAGAGTAGGCATGTAATATATTTGATCATCATGTCAATCATGTGGGTCCAGTATGTTGGACAGACAAACATTACATTGTAGATTAAATGGGCAGCGGCAGTCTGTTCAAAAGAATCATCTCAATACGTATTTAAGTAATCATTTTAATAGTTCTAATCACAGTTGGGATGATGTAAGTATACAAATTATTGACTTCGTCGATGTTCGTAATAAATCTGATACAGAAATTGCCTTCGAGCTTAAGAGTAAGGAAGATTTTCATATAAGAACGCTGAACACCTTGCATCCTTTGGGTTTTTGAATGACAGAGTGTTAGGCGGAGGTTGCGCCTCTCAGAACACTGCAATTTCATTTTTTAGTTCTCCTATTAGCAGACGTAAGAGAAGCCATGGCCTTAGGAAGTCGGGTAGAAAGAAATATCTCCATCTAATAGTTGTGAGGATATTCTCAAGGAACTTCAAGAGTTGATGAAGAGCAACAAAATAGACATTTCTATAATTGCTTGAAATCGATTAGTGATAGCATGCTTAAAATTATGTATTGTAGGCTTCTTGATCAGTCGAATGACTATCTTTTCGTTTTGACAACATATGTTCATAGTAAATTATATAGAAACAAGAGGGATAGCTTTACCGAGGACAAAACGCATATAGTGATTCCTTTCAAGTCTCATTTAGTTGACAAACTTCATTTACCTTCTGTATTTAATGATAAAAGTTCCTGTGCTTTAGTTCCAGAAAAAGCGAAACATCTATATCCTCCCAAAGTGTACTTATAAGCTTAATAACCCTATTTGTTTGAAATTCTTCAATTTTATAATAAGTTTCTTAATAGCCTGACAATTCAAGAAGTTGTTGGCATTTTACAGAGCGATTTGCAGCTGCGACTCGATGACCAGTTTTGTTTATGAGCCTTATGGGCATGTTTTTACCGGTAATTTAGATATAATAATGATCCAGGTCTCAGAGCTATATTCGCGTATGGCACTAAACACAGATTGTCTAGGTCAATATCATGGAAATCCATTCAAAAAGAGATCAGCGATTCCATAGATAATCATATATCTCGTGTGTCCAGTCGCCTTCACTTAAAAGTTGATGACTTCTCTATTTGGAAAAACAGGGTCATGATGTTAGTAAAGCACCGCATCTTTCGTTGTAAGAAGTTGGGTGGGAAAGATAATGGCAGCAGCGTTTGTGTTGATAAGGAGTTGCAAGATCTCCATAAAAAACTTGATAGTCGTCCTGTCGATAAAGCATCCAACAACTTTAGTTTCATATGTAAAAAGTTCTATCTCAAAATCCTGATGGATGAGCTTGGTTTTGACATAGATTCTTCCACTGCAGTAGGCAATGCAACTTATAAACCTGAGCTTATTTCTGATAAGGAAGGTCCTACTAAACACGTTAAAGATATGAAATCAAACTTTAATATTAATGTTAGTGACAAGGACTTCAACTACCAAAACTTTCTGGATTCCAAAATTGCATAAAAATCCTCAAGTTTAGATTCATTGCCGGAGCCAGAATTGTACAACTAAAAGTTATCGGTGAATATCAACAAAGGTCTGAAAGTGATAAGAGAAAATTTTCATAGATACTGTGAGTCAATCAGGAGTAATACTGGTTATTCTTATTTTTGGAGTGTAGCCTCGACTCAAGATTTTTTGAGGAATATTTCTAACGTGAACGTCCACTCTATGCAAGTTTTTGACTTCTCTACTCTTTATACAAACTTAGATCAAGGTGCTATCAAGAATAATATTTTTTCCATCCTTGATCTCACATTCAATTCCACTAATCGTAGATACTTGTGTGTAGGATATGAGAAGTCGTTTTTCTCAAAATCAAATATAAGGGGTATTCTTGTTATGACGTGGACTCTTTTAAGAAGGCTATTGATTTTATAGTGTCTGAAGTCTACATTTCTTTTTCCGGTACGTGTTCAGACAAATTCGAGGAGTACCAATGGGAGGGAATTGCAGTCCTTTACTTGCCGACTTGTTTCTGTTAAATTGCGAATTTGCTTTTATGAAACAATTAGTTAAAAATAAAAAGTTTGGACTGGCTAATTATTGTCAAACACTTCGAGATATATAGACGATATATGCGTAATAAATTAAAGCATTTCAATACCTTAATTCCGAAAATTTACCCAATGGAGCTTCTTGCAGATAGAAAACGGAGTCAATGACAAAGCCATCGTTTTACCTCGATGTGAGACTCCAATCTAGTAGTGACGGTCTTCGAACCTCAATATATCATAAAGTGGAAAATTTTGATTTCCCTGTTGTTCTGTTGACATTTCAGACAGTGCAATACCTTATAACATGGGAATTAATGTATTTGCGGCCAGGATTTACGTTATTGTCGCATTGCTGTCTAATCTTGAGGATCTAATTAAACGAATTAATATGACACTTTTTGTGAAGCAAGAGGTATTATAAGTCTAAAATGAAGGCATGTACTGAGAAATCCTAACCGGTCCTAACAATTTTCTAGTCAAGTTGGATATTTCTCAGCAGGCAGCTGACATCGCAGTGCGCATTTTAAACAATATAATTAACACTGTTTTCTTACATTTTCTTCATTGGTTATACCATTTCAGTATTTCACACATATATTTTAGTTTGTTTTGGATGTATCCGTCTTTTGCGGTTGTTTTGTTTTTTTTTTTAATATTACAATCAGTAATACTTATTATTACAAATATCATTAATGTATTTATTTTATAATTCCAGCCGCATATAAGTTTATGCGGGGCCCGCCCGCCTGGGCTTGAGCGTTCAGGTAGAGGGGCCGAAACGCAACCAGGCGGGTACCTGCTGACGACTGGCTATTGTTTTATTTGTTTTAACGTTTTTTTATCGCTAACTACCCTAGTGTGATGAATGGACTGTGTCGGTTACTGGTCTCCATGGGGTTGACATGGTGATTACTAAGTGTCGATTTATATATAAGTTCTAATCACTCGAGCCTGAAACTTTGACCAAGGAGATCACTTGTTAAGCGGCCTTGTACGATCTCGTACACTTAAGGGTGAAGTCCAGCCCGTATAGCGCTATGTTATGGACCCCCGGGTAGGTCCGCCCGGCACGCAATCAGATCCGTCAAGTCTTTGTGCTTAAAGACCTTCATGCATTCATGCATTTGTCGAGGATCACAAGTCAGAGGACCATTAGGGGTAAGATCCAGCCCCGCTTTAGAAGCGCTGAGTGAAAAAATGGACTAGTGGGAAAGGTCCTCCACACCGATCTCGTCAAGTTTGGCTCTAAAATGTAGTCCTAGGATAGTCAAAAGTTTGACGCGCCTGAACGTTTAATGTCTGCCGGTGGGAACGCACCACCTGTCCTCTTAAGGACAAACCTTAAGTCTTATTAACTATAAGTTTATTAAAATTATGAAACATGTAGACGTCATTATGGGAATGTCCCAGCTTCAATTGCTAACACAGTAAGTCTGCAGATGCTGGTGGTTTATGACCCCGCTACTGGACCTCTGCTGGCAGGCGAAAGCCTCACATTCTTATAGCGGTTTATTAATGACATCGGTAGTTGTGTAAGGTCTAAGTACCAATTAGATAGCAAGGATCTAAAGTCCAACCTCTGAAAGGATTCCTTGCTTAGTATGGGGTCCTGGCATTTGAAATATGGATATAATGCAAGCTAAGTGTATGACGTTAATGCGAAGGAGTGGATAGCGCCCTCTACATGCGTCAGTTGTGTTGATGTCTGAGGCAGCATAAGATACCTATGTTGTAAATCTCTTGACACTAATACTACTTTTAAGAGTTTTAGTACCGGCAGACGGTTCGTTTTAATTATCCTAGTAGTTTCTCGTGTAAGAGTAGGCATGTAATATATTTGATCACATGTCAATCATGTGGGGTCCAGTATGTTGGACAGACAAAACAGCCATTACATTGTAGACTTAATGGGCAGCGGCAGTCTGTTCAAAAGAATCATCTCAATACGTATTTAAGTAATCATTTTAATAGTTCTAATCACAGTTGGGATGATGTAAGTATACAAATTATTGACTTCGTCGATGTTCGTAATAAATCTGATACAGAAATTGCCTTCGAGCTTAAGAGTAAGGAAGATTTTCATATAAGAACGCTGAACACCTTGCATCCTTTGGGTTTGAATGACAGAGTGTTAGGCGGAGGTTGCGCCTCTCAGAACACTGCAAATTCATTTTCATTTTTTAGTTCTCCTATTAGCAGACGTAAGAGAAGCCATTGGCCTTAGGAAGTCGGGTAGAAAGAAATATCCTCCATCTAATAGTTGTGAGGATATTCTCAAGGAACTTCAAGAGTTGATGAAGAGCAACAAAATAAGACATTTCTATAATTGCTTGAAATCGATTAGTGATAGCATGCTTAAAATTATGTATTGTAGGCTTCTTGATCAGTCGAATGACCTATCTTTCGTTTTGACAACATATGTTCATAGTAAATATATATAGAAACAAGAGGGATAGCTTTACCGAGGACAAAACGCATATAGTGATTCCTTTCAAGTCTCATTTAGTTGACAAACTTCATTTACCTTCTGTATTTAATGATAAAAGTTCCTGTGCTTTAGTTCCAGAAAAAGCGAAACATCTATATCCTCCCAAAGTGTACCATAAGCTTAATAACCCTATTTGTTTGAAATTCTTCAATTATAATAAGTTTCTTAATAGCCTGACAATTCAAGAAGTTGTTGGCATTTTACAGAGCGATTGCAGCTGCGACTCGATGACCAGTTTTGTTTATGAGCCTTATGGGCATGTTTTTACCGGTAATTTAGATATAATAAATGATCCAGGTCTCAGAGCTATATTCGCGTATGGCACTAAACACAGATTGTCTAGGTCAATATCATGGAAATCCATTCAAAAAGAGATCAGCGATTCCATAGATAATCATATATCTCGTGTGTCAGTCGCCTTCACTTAAAAGTTGATGACTTCTCTATTGGAAAAACAGGGTCATGATGTTAGTAAAGCACCGCATCTTTCGTTGTAAGAAGTTGGGTGGGAAAGATAATGGCAGCAGCGTTTGTGTTGATAAGGAGTTGCAAGATCTCCATAAAAACTTGATAGTCGTTCCTGTCGATAAAGCATCCAACAACTTTAGTTTCATATGTAAAAAGTTCTATCTCAAAATCCTGATGGATGAGCTTGGTTTTGACATAGATTCTTCCACTGCAGTAGGCAATGCAACTTATAAACCTGAGCTTATTTCTGATAAGGAAGTCCTTACTAAACACGTTAAAGATATGAAATCAAACTTTAATATTAATGTTAGTGACAAGGACCTTAAACTACCAAAACTTTTCTGGATTCCAAAATTGCATAAAAATCCTCATAAGTTTAGATTCATTGCCGGAGCCAGAAATTGTACAACTAAAAAGTTATCGGTGAATATCAACAAAGGTCTGAAAGTGATAAGAGAAAATTTTCATAGATACTGTGAGTCAATCAGGAGTAATACTGGTTATTCTTATTTTTGGAGTGTAGCCTCGACTCAAGATTTTTTGAGGAATATTTCTAACGTGAACGTCCACTCTATGCAAGTTTTTGACTTCTCTACTCTTTATACAAACTTAGGTCAAGGTGCTATCAAGAATAATATTTTTTCCATCCTTGATCTCACATTCAATTCCACTAATCGTAGATACTTGTGTGTAGGATATGAGAAGTCGTTTTTCTCCAAAATCAAATATAAGGGGTATTCTTGTTATGACGTGGACTCTTTTAAGAAGGCTATTGATTTTATAGTGTCTGAAGTCTACATTTCTTTTTCCGGTTACGTGTTCAGACAAATTCGAGGAGTACCAATGGGAGGGAATTGCAGTCCTTTACTTGCCGACTTGTTTCTGTTAAATTGCGAATTTGCTTTTATGAAACAATTAGTTAAAAAATAAAAAGTTTGGACTGGCTAATTATTGTCAAACACTTCGAGATATATAGACGATATATGCGTAATAAATTACAAGCATTTCAATACCTTAATTCCGAAAATTTACCCAATGGAGCTTCTTGCAGATAGAAACGGAGTCAATGACAAAGCCATCGTTTACCTCGATGTGAGACTCCAATCTAGTAGTGACGGTCTTCGAACCTCAATATATCATAAAGTGGAAAATTTTGATTTCCCTGTTGTTCTGTTGACATTTCCAGACAGTGCAATACCTTATAACATGGGAATTAATGTATTTGCCGGCCAGGATTTACGTTATTGTCGCATCTGCTCACATCTTGAGGATCTAATTAAACGAATTAATATGACACTTTTTGTGATAAGCAGCAGAGGATATTATAAGTCTAAAATGAAGGCATGTACTGAGAAAATCCTAACCGGTCCTAACAATTTTCTAGTCAAGTTTGGATATTTCTCAGCCAGGCAGCTGACATCGCAGTGCGCATTTTAAACAATATAATTAACACTGTTTTCTTAACATTTTCTTCATTGGTTATACCATTTCAGTATTTCACACATATATTTTAGTTTGTTTTGGATGTATCCGTCTTTTGCGGTTGTTTTGTTTTTGTTTTTACTATTACTATCAGTATTACTTATTATTACACATATCATTACTGTATTGATTTTAGAATGCCAGCCGCATATAAGTTTATGCGGGGCCCCGCCCGCCTGGGCTTGAGCGTTCAGGTAGAGGGGCCGAAACGCAACCAGGCGGGTACCTGCTGACGACTGGCTATTGTTTTATTTGTTTTAACGTTTTTTTATCGCTAACTACCCTAGTGTGATGAATGGACTGTGTCGGTTACTGGTCTCCATGGGGTTGACATGGTGATTACTAAGTGTCGATTTATATATAAGTTCCTAATCAATCGAGCCTGAAACTTTGACCAAGGAGATCACTTGTTAAGCGGCCTTGTACGATCTCGTACACTTAAGGGTGAAGTCCAGCCCGTATAGCGCTATGTTATGGACCCCCGGGTAGGTCCGCCCGGCACGCAATCAGATCCGTCAAGTCTTTGTGCTTAAAGACCTTCATGCATTCATGCATTTGTCGAGGATCACAAGTCAGAGGACCATTAGGGGTAAGATCCAGCCCCGCTTTAGAAGCGCTGAGTGAAAAATGGACTAGTGGGAAGGTCCTCCACACCGATCTCGTCAAGTTTGGCTCTAAAATGTAGTCCTAGGATAGTCAAAAGTTTGACGCGCCTTGAACGTTTAATGTCTGCCGGTGGGAACGCACCACCTGTCCTCTTAAGGACAAACCTTAAGTCTTATTAACTATAAGTTTATTAAAATTATGAAACATGTAGACGTCATTATGGGAATGTCCCAGCTTCAATTGCTAACACAGTAAGTCTGCAGATGCTGGTGGTTTATGACCCCGCTACTGGACCTCTGCTGGCAGGCGAAAGCCTCACATTCTTATAGCGGTTTATTAATGACATCGGTAGTTGTGTAAGGTCTAAGTACCAATTAGATAGCAAGGATCTAAAGTCCAACCTCTGAAAGGATTCCTTGCTTAGTATGGGGTCCTGGCATTTGAAATATGGATATAATGCAAGCTAAAGTGTATGACGTTAATGCGAAGGAGTGGATAGCGCCCTCTACATGCGTCAGTAGTGTTGATGTCTGCGGCAGCAAAAGATGCCTATGTTGTAAATCTCTTGACACTAATACTACTTTTAAGAGTTTTAGTACCGGCAGACGGTTCGTTTTAAATTATCCTAGTAGTTTCTCGTGTAAGAGTAGGCATGTAATATATTTGATCACATGTCAATCATGTGGGGTCCAGTATGTTGGACAGACAAAACAGCCATTACATTGTAGACTTAATGGGCAGCGGCAGTCTGTTCAAAAGAATCATCTCAATACGTATTTAAGTAATCATTTTAATAGTTCTAATCACAGTTGGGATGATGTAAGTATACAAATTATTGACTTCGTCGATGTTCGTAATAAATCTGATACAGAAATTGCCTTCGAGCTTAAGAGTAAGGAAGATTTTCATATAAGAACGCTGAACACCTTGCATCCTTTGGGTTTGAATGACAGAGTGTTAGGCGGAGGTTGCGCCGCTCAGAACACTGCAAATTCATTTTCATTTTTTAGTTCTCCTATTAGCAGACGTAAGAGAAGCCATGGCCTTAGGAAGTCGGGTAGAAAGAAATATCCTCCATCTAATAGTTGTGAGGATATTCTCAAGGAACTTCAAGAGTTGATGAAGAGCAACAAAATAAGACATTTCTATAATTGCTTGAAATCGATTAGTGATAGCATGCTTAAAATTATGTATTGTAGGCTTCTTGATCAGTCGAATGACCTATCTTTCGTTTTGACAACATATGTTCATAGTAAATTATATAGAAACAAGAGGGATAGCTTTACCGAGGACAAAACGCATATAGTGATTCCTTTCAAGTCTCATTTAGTTGACAAACTTCATTTACCTTCTGTATTTAATGATAAAAGTTTCTGTGCTTTAGTTCCAGAAAAAGCGAAACATCTATATCCTCCCAAAGTGTACCATAAGCTTAATAACCCTATTTGTTTGAAATTCTTCAATTATAATAAGTTTCTTAATAGCCTGACAATTCAAGAAGTTGTTGGCATTTTACAGAGCGATTGCAGCTGCGACTCGATGACCAGTTTTGTTTATGAGCCTTATGGGCATGTTTTTACCGGTAATTTAGATATAATAAATGATCCAGGTCTCAGAGCTATATTCGCGTATGGCACTAAACACAGATTGTCTAGGTCAATATCATGGAAATCCATTCAAAAAGAGATCAGCGATTCCATAGATAATCATATATCTCGTGTGTCCAGTCGCCTTCACTTAAAAGTTGATGACTTCTCTATTTGGAAAAACAGGGTCATGATGTTAGTAAAGCACCGCATCTTTCGTTGTAAGAAGTTGGGTGGGAAAGATAATGGCAGCAGCGTTTGTGTTGATAAGGAGTTGCAAGATCTCCATAAAAACTTGATAGTCGTTCCTGTCGATAAAGCATCCAACAACTTTAGTTTCATATGTAAAAAGTTCTATCTCAAAATCCTGATGGATGAGCTTGGTTTTGACATAGATTCTTCCACTGCAGTAGGCAATGCAACTTATAAACCTGAGCTTATTTCTGATAAGGAAGTCCTTACTAAACACGTTAAAGATATGAAATCAAACTTTAATATTAATGTTAGTGACAAGGACCTTAAACTACCAAAACTTTTCTGGATTCCAAAATTGCATAAAAATCCTCATAAGTTTAGATTCATTGCCGGAGCCAGAAATTGTACAACTAAAAAGTTATCGGTGAATATCAACAAAGGTCTGAAAGTGATAAGAGAAAATTTTCATAGATACTGTGAGTCAATCAGGAGTAATACTGGTTATTCTTATTTTTGGAGTGTAGCCTCGACTCAAGATTTTTTGAGGAATATTTCTAACGTGAACGTCCACTCTATGCAAGTTTTTGACTTCTCTACTCTTTATACAAACTTAGATCAAGGTGCTATCAAGAATAATATTTTTTCCATCCTTGATCTCACATTCAATTCCACTAATCGTAGATACTTGTGTGTAGGATATGAGAAGTCGTTTTTCTCCAAAATCAAATATAAGGGGTATTCTTGTTATGACGTGGACTCTTTTAAGAAGGCTATTGATTTTATAGTGTCTGAAGTCTACATTTCTTTTTCCGGTTACGTGTTCAGACAAATTCGAGGAGTACCAATGGGAGGGAATTGCAGTCCTTTACTTGCCGACTTGTTTCTGTTAAATTGCGAATTTGCTTTTATGAAACAATTGGTTAAAAATAAAAAGTTTGGACTGGCTAATTATTGTCAAACACTTCGAGATATATAGACGATATATGCGTAATAAATTACAAGCATTTCAATACCTTAATTCCGAAAATTTACCCAATGGAGCTTCTTGCAGATAGAAACGGAGTCAATGACAAAGCCATCGTTTACCTCGATGTGAGACTCCAATCTAGTAGTGACGGTCTTCGAACCTCAATATATCATAAAGTGGAAAATTTTGATTTCCCTGTTGTTCTGTTGACATTTCCAGACAGTGCAATACCTTATAACATGGGAATTAATGTATTTGCCGGCCAGGATTTACGTTATTGTCGCATCTGCTCACATCTTGAGGATCTAATTAAACGAATTAATATGACACTTTTTGTGATAAGCAGCAGAGGATATTATAAGTCTAAAATGAAGGCATGTACTGAGAAAATCCTAACCGGTCCTAACAATTTTCTAGTCAAGTTTGGATATTTCTCAGCCAGGCAGCTGACATCGCAGTGCGCATTTTAAACAATATAATTAACACTGTTTTCTTAACATTTTCTTCATTGGTTATACCATTTCAGTATTTCACACATATATTTTAGTTTGTTTTGGATGTATCCGTCTTTTGCGGTTGTTTTGTTTTTGTTTTTACTATTACTATCAGTATTACTTATTATTACACATATCATTACTGTATTGATTTTAGAATGCCAGCCGCATATAAGTTTATGCGGGGCCCCGCCCGCCTGGGCTTGAGCGTTCAGGTAGAGGGGCCGAAACGCAACCAGGCGGGTACCTGCTGACGACTGGCTATTGTTTTATTTGTTTTAACGTTTTTTTTATCGCTAACTACCCTAGTGTGATGAATGGACTGTGTCGGTTACTGGTCTCCATGGGGTTGACATGGTGATTACTAAGTGTCTATTTATATATAAGTTCCTAATCAATCGAGCCTGAAACTTTGACCAAGGAGATCACTTGTTAAGCGGCCTTGTACGATCTCGTACACTTAAGGGTGAAGTCCAGCCCGTATAGCGCTATGTTATGGACCCCCGGGTAGGTCCGCCCGGCACGCAATCAGATCCGTCAAGTCTTTGTGCTTAAAGACCTTCATGCATTCATGCATTTGTCGAGGATCACAAGTCAGAGGACCATTAGGGGTAAGATCCAGCCCCGCTTTAGAAGCGCTGAGTGAAAAATGGACTAGTGGGAAGGTCCTCCACACCGATCTCGTCAAGTTTGGCTCTAAAATGTAGTCCTAGGATAGTCAAAAGTTTGACGCGCCTTGAACGTTTAATGTCTGCCGGTGGGAACGCACCACCTGTCCTCTTAAGGACAAACCTTAAGTCTTATTAACTATAAGTTTATTAAAATTATGAAACATGTAGACGTCGTTATGGGAATGTCCAAGCTTCAATTACTCGGAAAACACTGGAAAGTTTTATTTATTGATAAAAATTATTGCGGTGAAATCCTTGATTCATTGGCCTTACCAAACTGTGATGATGTCACACGCTTCATGAACCGACATTCACGAAAATGGATTCGCAATGCTTTGGCCTATCAACATCCCTTGTCTTCAACATGTGGAGCCTATGCCCTCTACCTTGTAATGCGACGACTACATTATGACTCTTTACATGACATTTGTAAACATTTTTCACATGATACCCTTGCCAATGAAAAGCGCATTCGTAACTTTTATAAAAGCCTTCAATAAATATGTACGATTAAAATTTGTTTTCTTTATTATACTTCAATGGAAAAGTAGATGATGTGATTGAATATGTTGTATTTAGTCATCAAACATGAATAGGTAGAGACAAGAAGACATTGTTCACTTGTCACATTCATGCTTATGAGTGTTGGTTTGCTGAAGGTAAGTCATTATGCGAGGATGTATACGTTCTCTATACTTGTTCCAACTTCAGGATGTAAAATGTATAGCACCATATTGATCATGAAGAGCAATGAAATCTCGTCGAATAATGAATAGACGTCCACCTAGAGGGATATAGTACATTGGATGATGCATGATATGTAAAGCATCGTGGAGGTTATCCATTTGAAAAGGGGATAAACTTATTTTAACTTGTCGATGAGTATCGTAAAAGGTAATGCGACGAGCCTTCCATGTAACGTGACACTGAGAAGAGAGCTAGGCAATCATGGTTAGTTTTAGACATAGCAAAACGTTTGCTTAGTCTTCTCGTTTAAGCAAACCATTTTTAAGAAATGGACGAAGTCATGTTAAGATTCATCATCATATTATCATTTGCAATAGTGACATTAGCGGGACGAGGATTAGATGACGCAGTTTGTCTCATCAAATCACCTATTCATGCAACAAGACCAATTGAAGATGTAATTCTTTCCGGCATAGCCAATCCTTGGCAAAATCATGCTTACAAACTTCAGATTTTACGTCAGCGAATGGGTCATGCGTGGGAAATGGTGTTAACAGATTATGGCTTTAAGCGATCGCCTGTAGGCGGCATCGATTTGATTAATCCTGTACGTCGCATTGCAATGGAATTAAAAAATAGCTGTCGTGTGAGCTCATCAATGAAACGTGAAATATTTCATAACCTAGCAGATTTTAAACGTAGAAGACCAAGATATCAAGTAATATTTGGTTGTATCAACTATCGCAATATGAAAGAAGGCGGTACAAGCATACTAAGGGAGTACATTATGTGAAAGGGCAATCACTCTTAACCAAATTCCTAGGACGACAGAAAGTGCCTACTGTGAACAGATTGAAAGCAGCAGTTCGTTATGTCATGCGAAATAACGCCTAAGCAAACGACGCTTTATGTTGATACTTTAACATGGAGTTTGCAGCAGTGTTTCCCAGTAATGCTCAACCTGTATGACATGAAAATACAGCTGACGAGTTTGAGACTGATTTGACACAGCCGATTGACTTAAATTGTGATTGGGAAGTTGCCCTGCAAGATTTGAGCTATGTGAATAACATAAGAACCATTGCAAATGAAGAGATTACATTAGGCACTGCAACGAATCAAGACTTGTACTTTCCAAAACTAGAGCGAAATGATAAAGTACACACCTACAACTTGAATGAACATGCAGCAGAGTGGAATTCTATTCCTACAGTAAACACCCGTCGGGGAAAGCGAGCTGTTGATAAGATTGTAAATGGCCCTACTTTAATTATCACTGCAGATACAGACATACCCATTGCTAAAAATGCTTCACCCCTGAAATGGAAACAATCTACAAACCCATCATTCCGCCATCGTTTAGAGCAAACATACTATTATATGAAAATTCAACGCCTATTAAATGTTATGAATGATTTGGCAAATGATCTATGGTTCTGGCAGATGGATCCAAATCTACATAAAGTTACACTCTACATGAGACCGACTACTATTTCCCATGGATTTTATGTGAGTGGACCTCTGCAAAGGATATTGAATCTTAAATCACGTTTCTTTCTACCTACCGCAAAATTTGCAGAAGTAAGAGGAGGTGGCGCCTTACTTTTGAGAGCTGAAGTGTCCATGAAAGTATCAAAGCTGATTAAAAATATCCAAATTGGCACAGGAAAAAATTTAATATTACCCTTCTTCCCCTTGATCGCATGCATGAGCGCTTTGTGCTTTTTAAATCTGGTACTGTTGATGACTTGATCAAACAGGTAAATGAAATAAATGGATTATCTGTGCCCATCACTCGAGTACACAATAAAGCAAGGATTGATTTCCGAAATGATTATGAGCGTTCACACATTGGATTTGTTCACATCAATTCTAAATTTCGCGATTTGCTCTCTTTAAATACAGACGTCTTATGGTCATACCATGAATAAGGGAATGTGAAAATAACATCTGAACAGCAATCCGATTGTCGAATGGTCCTTTATTTCAAACGCACAGACCATGTTTTACGTCCCAGTCTTACATGGAAGCCAAATGAAAAGTTACCGATACCTCCAAAGCATTATAGCAATGGCTATGATGTTTGTACATACTTGAACAAGGGTGTATCAAATCTGCACTCATATCATTTTGACTATGATCCTAAAGCAAATACATTCTGTATCAGTGTACATGGTAAAGCGGTCATTCACATTTCAAAAGAGTTAACAAAGATTTTAGGATTCAAACGTGACATATTCTACGACGAGAAGTACTGTGGCTCAACATCCTTGCTCGATATGAATATCAATCATTTTTACATTTACACTAACTTTATCCATTCAACACAAGTTGGTGGTCAAATGGTTCCCCTTTTAAGATATATTCCTATTGACAGTGGCGACTTTGGTGTGACCATGCACAGGGAGTTCCTGAACAAGGTATACATTTTAGTCAATGTATCACGATTATCCCATTGCAAATTTGGTATCTATCATGATAGTGGTAATCCTATTCAATTCATTGGTGGTCGTACTGTCTTAACACTTCATTTTCGTCAGATAACATCAAATCATTAAATCTGTATGTTGCGTGTGGCGCAGTCAATGTCTTTTCTTTCTTGATTAGGTGGCTGTTAAGGCCGCGGTCTCATAAAGACCGTTTGGGGCATTCTCTGGTCTCATCAAAGGGCTTTTCACTCCTTAAAGTCAGCCTCGTTTATGAAAGGCTCACTCTCAACCGTTTGTAGAGTGAGGTGCTTGCAGCCTTCAATCATTTGTCTCTCTTCCTCTTCCTCTTTTTGTTGAAACTTTCTCTCAACTTCCTTCTTCGTAGGAGTTGAGCTAGCAAGAGGTGTGAATGTTTCCTTTGTGTGGGACATGGCTATGATAGTGAAATGCATGACACTCTTCTCTATATACATATATTCTCTCTGTATGAGAATGATGCATTGTGATTGATAAATGGCTGTCGTCCAATGAGAGAGCGCGAAGCAGGGAGAGAGAATCTATATAAGTGCGGTGCAATGACCATTTCCTCATAATATCATTAAAATGGATACACCACCGAACACCTATGCCTTACTCATGCCCAATGACCCACGCAGGAGGCAAGTGAAAACTATTTACGATCGTGAGGTCGAGCCGCTACAGTTGGATGAGGAAATCATCATCATTTCCGACGATGAAGAGGATAGTACTGATACAATCAGGGCGGCCTTCCTGAGTGTATCTCCAAAAGACGTCATGATGGAGCGGTGTGTTGAGACTCTCCGGAGCTGGCTAGACCTCTTCTCTCCTTCTAGTCAGCCCAGCAATCAAGAAGAGTTTGACTTGGTAGACGTAATGTACCGTCTTATTACAAAACGTATTGCAGTCATTTCTTTTTAATAAATGTGTATCATAACAGTGTTGTTTTTCCTTCATACAAACTACATAGCTTCGAAATGATCATCGAGTAAGCATAGTGTCGATTGGGAGCTATTGTTCGAATAAGATATCCTATCATCTAGACACTTAACATAGTTACTAGAAATCATTCAACATATGAAAAATGATTTTAGGTGAATCAATTGAAGCAACGTTATCTGTGAATGAGCCATGAGTTCTGCTTGTCACTCTTACACCACACGTATGCAAAATCATTTTCTATATTCTCTAATGGTGCGATCCCTTTTGATAGAAAAGTAGAACGATAATAAATGTGCTAACTAACCCCATATCTTAATTCCTCCATTTTTTTGCATTTCTAGATCAATACATTGCAAAACAAAGACATGTAGTATGTAGGTTGATTTATAATTGAATCACATATACTTTATAGCAAAGAAAAGTCAAGCGGAATACCTCTAAGTCATTGTACTCTTTGTAAGACCTTGGTCGTTTTTGGGCATCGGGCAGTTTTCTCACACGCGTCGTTTTTGGCGTGAATTTACCATCAGTCCACACAATTTTTTCAATGACGACGACTTCCTTGCGGGACTCCTCCTCCTGTTCACACTTGTCTTCATCCCACTCGTCAATGACTTCAAATATTTCGTTAAAGATCTCTAAAGCGGGAGATGTACCTTCCATCATGAGATAGATCAGAATGAGAAGTGTTTAAATTTTCTGACTTTTATATGTTTTTCAACAATGAATTCCTCAACAACCAATCAGAATGATTCTAATTTAGATGAAGACTACATTATCACTTTATCAACCTGTGTTGCAGTAAAAACTTGTGTACAGCTTGATACACATTCTGACTACGTTCACAAGAGTTTGTTCACTACTGAAGAGAGAAGTCTGGTGTGTTGCATGTGGTGCAAGGGTGGCCTCCCATTTCATTCCATTTCATCGTTTATTCTTCCCCTCTGCATTCCATATCCAAAGATATGTGGCGGGCTTGAGACCGCTTTATCTGCATCAGAAGGTATCCCTTTAGAGGGCTCATGGGACGTTCTCGGGATCGTAATCAGCCACCTTACTTTAGACCGATTCTGATGAGAGAGTCATTAATTCTCTCTATGGTAGCAGCATCGACCTCTACTGCTACTAACTGACTACTTAGGGCTGGTATGCAGCCCCACTGAGTCATATCATCATCATCACCGCAATCAGATGCGCCTATACGAGCAAGACTGTTAAAAATCTTTTCTCGCTCTTCAGCCCGCTGAAACTCTTAAAATAAATTTCTCGGCTTTAACCGAGGCTTGTCAGGAGAGCTGACTAGCCTGTTTGGCGTCTGCATGATGGAGTATAAAATGAAGTTGTGAGAGAAGACGCGGTTTATATACCCAGCCAGCACAGAGCCATGATTCAGACCTTCCATATTTGGCCATGCATTTGACATGACAATAGCGGTTTTACCATGTATGGGCATCGGCAGTCACCGTGCTTTCAGCCACCAACTCCCAACACAAAGATGGGTTACCTTATGACGCGAAAAGGTTTGACGTCAATGCCTGCAGTAACCGTCTCATTTTTACCAAGTCACAATGACAAACAATAGACGTTGCCAACCCTGAGTTACTGAGGCTAGACGAGATTTCACAAAGGACTGATAGGAGAAGCCAGGTTGATAGCAAGCGTTTAGGTGTTAAGCTCTTGAATCCGTTACAGGCATTACTCAGAGGGGATCTTATCCCAGCTCCAAGGCCTCGACCCACAAATCCAACCTCGGGCGGACAGAGCGTGCGTCATGTCACTGTGTTGGTATCCGGGCCCCGATTTTGACATAAAAACCGGTGGAGTTACTTACAAGAGGAAACATCCCAAGTCGTTGCTTTGATCAGCTTGACAGCAAGCCGTAGAGAGGGATAGCAAGCCGTGATTCACAAGCGTTTTGCAATGGAGATGTTTAGATGCCACCCATGAAAAGATAGCTAAGACTCAACCGTTTGGCGTTCAAAGTGCTACATGTACGTTGAGAACTGTGTCAAATGCCCAACATTAGTTGCCCCTGCGGTTTCTGTCTAAAACATGACACACTCCCTTGCAACACTTGTCACTACGGTATCATCCGCTCGGGACGGCGATCCGAAGTGTCCCGAATGAACACTCTGTCAGTGGAATATTACAGCAAAACTCTCCGTGTCATGCTCGCTTTCAGTGAAAAGCTGCTTGTATTATGGTAAGACTGGCTTGTACACACTTAACCATGCCTTCATTGACTTCAGCAGGGTCGAAAACCCCAGAAAACTTCCAAAAATAGTGAATTAATATTTTTCAACTTTTTAGCACTACTTATGAAATTTTATAAGTAGTCTGTCACCATAGGTCCGATTAATAGCGATCGAACCTTTTTGGAATCAAGTCAAACGGACTTGTAGAAGCAAAGTTACAAGCCTTTGAAGTTTTGGAGTCTTTTATGGCCTCGAGACGAAGGCCATCTCCTGGCAAACCTTTAATCTGACGCCTTAGCTGATATCAGCAATGAAATTTTCTAAGTCGGTTTCTTACAGAAACCCGAAATTTGGAATGTCCGATGCTATCTATCATCGGAGCTCAGAGAGACGACCTACTTTTGACAATCGCTCTCGTCTTAATGAAAAGTCTCTGTCGGTTCCCCGCTTATATAGTTTGTGGCGATCAGCTGATGACGTAATGTCCATCATCCAAATCTTTAAACACGTCTATCTCCGGTTCTAGTGCTCTGATTGACTTGAAACTCACCTTCTAGATGCAGAATGGCACGCTGATTCCAAATCTGGTTTCTGTTTTCCCGTCCGAGGCTTGGTTCACCCGCTAGAGCCGTTTCCGTAAAAATTCTAACTCTGTCGTTTTTTTCGCCAATTTCCAACATTTTCAATGACGTCTCACATCCATTTGAAGGCAGATAGGAACATGCCGTTTCTTCCACTGAATTTTTCTCACTCTTAGCTTTCAAATGAGCTATCACACGAGTTTCTACGATGACTTTCTACGATCTCTAGAACCAAAGTTTGAAGTCTCGTTCCAGAGGGGGGTGGGTCAGAACTTTTTCTCTCCGATTGAGCTGGAAAGAAGCTCCTAGACCAAAAATTGGCCAAAAAGTCCGAATTTGCACTCCGTTTTTCCATCCGAGGCCTGCTTCATGTCGAAAAATGTACTTTCTCATCCCAAAACATCCAAAACCTGCCTTTTTCCAACTCTGACGTTTTCCTGCCATTTTCCTCTCTAAACCCAGGAAAATAGAAACAAACTGAGCTTTCCACTGCATTTTTCTCACTCTTAGCTTTCAAATGAGCTATCACACGACTTTCTACGATCTCTAGAGCCAAAGTTGGAAGATCGCTGCCGAGTGGGGGGGGGGAGGGGGGGGAGGACGTCCTCGAAATTTTTTCTCTCTGATTCCGCTGAAAACATCCTTCCTAACCCAAAATTTCACGTAGATTCCGAACCTGGCCTCCGTTTTCCCATCCGAGGCCTCCTTCATGCCGAAAAACGACTTTACTCATCCCAAAACCACCAAAACCCGCCTTTTTCCAACTCTGCCGCTCCACCTCTCTGCCTCACAGGAAAACTCCTCCCTGCCGAATTTTGGATCCGAACTCTCCTTCATGCCGAATTCCAGCCTTTCTCATCCCAAAACTACCAAAACCCACCTTTTCTCACTCTATCCTTCACACATTCCACCCCTTACCTCACTGGAAAACTCTTCCTTCCAGATGGGGGGGGGGCTGAGTCAGCATGATGACTCATCGCTGCTCATTTTGGACTTGCGCCTGGGATGGGATTACTACTCCCATATGATATCCCATAGAAATCCCTTTCATTCCCAGTGCAAAAAACCCTTTCAAACCCATAGAGAAATTCCTTATAGCAAGGGATTTCTAATAATCCTTCTAAGGTATTCCATATAATCCCCAAGAAACGCATATGATCCTATTTGCATTGTGAATGGGATCATATGGGACACCTTACAATCCCATATGTTCCCTTAAAAACCCATAGAAAAGAGTCACTCGGGTGTGCACGGTGCACCGATACACCGGTTCTCGGACCGATTTCAAGTACAAATTATATTAGTATAGTTTATATTTACATATTCGCAATAACTTTAGTTTCTAATAGTGTTAATTCACTATATCTGTTATCATAGTCACAGAAATTTGTCGGAAAGAATATTTTAAGCATGCAGTGTAATTTCCATTCAACTATTGTTCAATTCTATAGAAGAGTCTTATTTAATTATATTTAATCAATGTTTACTTCAAATTTTAAATTTCTATGTCATGAAAATAAAGCCTTTTAAAAATAACAGCTATAAATAATAGAATATAATATATATATGTATATATAATTGAAATAATCGATGCTCCTCCAGCTGTTAAGAAAAAATGTGAAAAAGGTGACTAAAATTTGATAATTCAAGCCCATGCTAAATTGCTTTAGGCCACGAAGTCTCAGTTCCTGCGACTTTAGAATTTCGGGATCTGATAGCATACTGCATAACCGCTGTTGCTCCTCTTGCCACTCTTAGCATTCTATCGTCTAACGATCCGTCCGAAAGACTTTTTCGGCATCCAGTAACATCATCACATAATAGAGAGACTTCTTGAAGCCGAGTAATGTCGAGATGTTGACCATCTTGCATTGCAATTTGTCGATAACATTGACATTGCTTCGGTTCATTCTACACTTCCTAATGCGATTAGGTACTTTGAAAAAGGAACAAAAGACAAACTCTTCCTTTGTTATACATGCGTGCAATAATATGAAGATCAAATAAAAACTCGACGCTTCGTTCGCCATTGACTTGGTAATTCAATCATACTAGCTATTACTATTGTTTTGCTGGTCTAGATAATTTCTGTTTTCATCCAGTTTTACAAAATTCCATTCGAGCTATCATAGAGACGAACGGGATAAAAATGATGAAAGAATTCAAAGTATTGGGCAATTCAAACAAAAGGAAGCCTATGTAAGTCTTTCAAGTTCTTTAGCACCTTTAGAAATTTCTGGGTATTTCGTAAAATTTTCATTGAATTCTAAAAAATATGAACATTTATTTTCAAGGACAGAGAGAGAACTTAATTTCAAGATTCTGAAGTTTTAATCGACCATCACAAAGGACGCGAAGGAAATTATATCACGCCTATAGATCAATAAGTGCTTCAGTGTATGTTCCGATGGATAAAACTTTTTGAAAACCGGGTTACTACACATTCCGAGTCTTGCTTACGAAACATACTTACGAAAGCGGCCATGAGCTTTTATGAAACCTGTTTGAGTAATTAAGATATCAGCAACTAATAGAGATCACTCTCACATGTGAGCCAGTGAGTCAAACGTCTATCGGGGGTTCGCCAGGGGCTGTGAGGGCTCCGAAGAAGATAATTTGCTTGAGACAGACAAAAATGGTGGTAGGACATAAACCTTTGACATGCACTGACGAAGGCGTAGCATGTTGTATATAAGCTTGCAGGGACTTTATTTATTTTATGCATCAAAACAGCCAATTCATTCATACACTTGGTAATTAATTGAATGAAGGAAGAGATACAAAAAGGTTGAAATGATAGTAAGAACGCTAAAGCTAACAACAAATAATTGCAAATGTACAAATTAACTAATACCATTTTGGATAGAATATAAATACATGGTACTATAACATATCTTTATTTGGAATTTAGGATCGACACAGTAAATTAGTTCCAGAACGTATTGTAGATGTAAAAAATATTTTGGGATACAAAAATATCTTTCAATTGTGTTTTGAGGATTGACATTACTTGACTGAGTTATCTAACTACCACTAATTATTACGAGCGAGTATCGACTCTAATGGTTTTGACTTATTGTGCGTCGTCAGTGGTCGTAATTCGA
Source organism: Prostheceraeus crozeri (assembly GCA_907163375.1). Taxonomy (NCBI): domain Eukaryota; kingdom Metazoa; phylum Platyhelminthes; order Polycladida; family Euryleptidae; genus Prostheceraeus; species Prostheceraeus crozeri. The sequence goes on along the minus strand of CAJQUW010008953.1, from coordinate 118,165 downwards.
TTCATGAGAATAGCTGTATACGTCAGCGACGCTCATTGGTTGAAAAATGCCACTCTCAAATTCTGAAGCGTGTTTTTAGGGGCATGCTTGTTGCAAGAGCTGTGAACACAACATCTTCTAATTGAACTACCCAGAATATGCTAAATAATTTCGCATAATTCTGGATAATTCAATAAGAAGATTACAATGATTGTCACATGGAAACAGAATGCGGACAAAATGTCTAAGTTCTGCTCTTTAAACGATTTGGTCGATGTTAAGTGTCGATTACAATATTTAAGAAAAATTCCTAAATCAATTGCTTCATTAGTTTCCGCAAGATGCTGATTTAACTTGGAAGTCACCTAAATGAAAATTTAAGTTGTCACAATGATGAGGAAAGCCATGCAAGGCAAGCGAATCTCGAGATGCAAGCAGAATATGCGTGATTATACCCTCTTTTTGCGGGCATGTTATTTATAAAGTAGATTTTCATATATACAAATATTTGCGTGCACGCATTTTCCATAATTTATATACAATCTTTCCAGATGCACTCAAAACTAATTGATACATTTGCTATTAGCCATAGGAAATCAAATTTCAAGGACGAGAAAAATATCATGTGTGTATGACAAGATTTTTGGCCATTTCCTTTTGCATTGAGGATTACTTTAGTCTGTTTTGCTTGATTTCTAAATCAAAAATACCTGATTGGAACTGATCAGTTCCAATATGTAGTCACACATGTATTCAATAATATAAGTGGGTTTGACTGTTTATGAGTTAACAGTCAGTCTATATGTAAATGCATGAGGCTGTAACTCTACATGATAAATGCTCTACGTAAAAAAGCTACAAGATATGTAGATTACCACAACCATGGATTGATATAGCACACATCATGTAATGAGCTGTCGCAAAAAGTTATAAATAGCAGTTAATTATTGATATGACATACTTACTTGGTTTTTTAACGAGCACGTACATAACGATGAAATAACCGGCTATAATGTCTGCTGCCAAAACAAGCACAACCACAATCCAAATGCATGTCCTGGACTTTATTCGGTATAAATTGCTGCGTGGTTGTCCCATGATAAAAAAATGAAGATTTATGAAGATAAGTTCACAGATTTATTGGACTGAAAATGATGAATAAAACTGTTGATTTGCGAATGTGAATGATACTTTAAGTGCAATAGAAATATGCTTTTACTAGCCAAATCTTCTCAATTTATGAGTGCAAGTAATGTGATGGACAAGATAAGTTTTCATAGAAATATGCACAATCACAGATACGGGCAAGGCTACAAGGTATTTTGCGATTGTAGGAAATCGCAGAAATCTATGCCATTCTACTGCTATCATGTGTTAAATAAGACAGAAATTATCAGTACCATTGACAATCCAGGGAACCCTAGATGTCAACGCTGTGATCAATACTCATCCGCCAAGCATTGACGCGCAAGAGAATATTCGAGAGCTGATTGACGAACTGAATATACATAAGGTGCAAAAACGACCAACGTTTGTATCGGGGCTGTAGTGACAAGAGTTGCATGTAAAGGATTCCTACATTATGGACGATGATGCGCAGTACTATCCATATATTCAAAATATTTTCATCTTAGAGAAGCAAAAGAAGACATTCAAGTCGAGGAATCCGATAGCATAAAGTTCATTTCTTTAATCAGATGTTCAATTGATGAGCATGAATACTACATTAAGAATTGATGACATACCAATATTGGTATTTTAATCACATTTGTAAAGGTAGTTTATTCAAATTGCTCAAATAACAAGCTTGACCATTCGCCTTAAAGGAAAAGTCGTGGATACTAACCTTAATTCGGGGGAGCGAAGGTTTTAACCTAAGATGGGGTTTTTGGGAAATTTACCTGCCTTGAGAATTTTGCAATCAAGCTAGAATTTCATCAATATGTCACAAAATATCAACTTTCAAGCTCATATTTTCAAAATGCGTATATTGTAAGAGTGGTGATGGATGCTTTTCGTTTTATCTATCCAACATCTCTTTGACAGTCCAGTTTAGAATGTTGTCCGATACTGTATCATACAGAGTACCATAGAGACAGACTTGAAGCCGCTTTTCTCCGAATACGATTCACGTAATCCGACTTCATTGTTATCCGACGACGCGCTATCAACCGTGGAGGGACAAGAACCACTCCAAAGTAAATTTCTGGAAGTAGATTTGACATTCATTGTGTTTCGCTTATCCCTACTTCCATCAATTGTGAAGCAACTCGAGGAATGTAGATTTCTCCCTGGCGCCAATGCTCTTTGAATGGTCATGAAAGTAAATAAAGGAGAGACTGATCCTTCTTCGTGCCTGGTTGGAGTTGTATCCGGAAAATAGCTTTGCTAAAGTTCTTTCCATCATTATTAATGCTGAGAGAAACTGCTCCAAACAAAAAAGTACATTTATCAAATCTCAACAGATGTAACCACCACGAGACATGTTTCGGCCAGTTGGGCCTCATCAGTCGTGGATAGGTTTGAACCAGCGACGCTGAAGCGAGAGGACGTGCAAGCATACCCTATAACCACAAAGCCACCGGACCATCTGTTGAGAGCGTGAATTAGCCAGGAAGGCACTGCTTTAACGCAGGCACGTGGAAGGCGGATTGCATTTTGCAATCACTTAATACCGCATCCGAGATTTATTTTTTAAAATTTTTGTTAATATTATTTATTTTTTTTATTATTTTTTTTATTTATTGATTTTTTTTCAATGTAAATGTCCCTATTTTATAAAGTGTTGCAGATCAGTGAAAATCCATCAAAAATTTCAAATGCAATTAATCATTTTAGACCTCTGAGTGTGGCCAGCAATTTTGCGGATTTTGAAAGTTCACAGATATGTTGACTTTTAAAATAGTCGATGATTTTGAATTTGAAAAATTTCTTGGCTTTGCATGTCGTATGTGTTGCATACACAATGTATCAAAATACTTTGGAAAGTTGATTTGTTAATTCTCACTTATCGCAAAGTTGTCTAATTCTACATAAAGTGAATGATTAAGGTGCTGAATGGCTTTCATGGTAATTGGAGTGGCTATAAAATAGCAAAACACAAAAGAAAATGAATACTCTGAAATTGGTGGAATCAGTTTTGACTCAATTGAAAATGTTATTTTGAAAGTTCTAAAAACAATTCGCACATGAATCGCTGAACTAAGTCTCTTTCAGTCTACGAGACTGCGTACTGCGAGGTTCGACGAAATGGCTGAAAAAGTGGCAGTCGCTGTGGAATACAAGAAAGCTGTGGTTCACTCGGTATCAGACTCTGTCACCTCTCAATCATTCGTGTGGATTTCTCATAAAGAGTTTTGCTGAGCGGCATCTTGTGAGTCGCACACAATTTGCAAAACATTAGTGAAATGACAGTGCCTCATCTATCGAACAAGGGAAGTACTCGAAAAGGCTGAACGAATTCCTATCGACTATCAGTCCGCAAATTTTAATGTCTGTTGGTATGTTGAAAACGTCTGAGGAATCATTATAGAGAGGTTGACTCACCAAGAATTGAATGACTTGAACTCATTGAAAGCAGAAATCAAAAGCATTTGTAGTCGAGAGACATGCCAAACGCTCATTTCAAGCATCCCGAAAAGATACAGGAAAAATTGTAGCGAAGAATTGATATAGGTCAAATTTACTATGATGACTAAAGCGTGATTTTCTTTCTTTCTTTGACTTATCATGCCTTCATTTTTACAGTTTGTTGTACATAGCACAATGATTGCAGATGATAGAATTTAATGAAATAACTTTTTTAGCTGTAAATTTGATTTTTTAGTCAGGATTTCTGGTATAAAATACATACAAAGACAGCATATCTATGAGCTTCTCATAGCCGTAAAAGGTTTAAAATGATAAATCGCATTTAAAAATTTGATGGATTTTCACTGATCTACAAAATTTTTTATGTTTAAAATTTGCCTTAGTGGCCCTTCTTTGGCGCAAAATCAAGAAATAAAGAAAACTAACCAAATTTATAAGCAACCCAAATTTCGCACTGAGGTTTGATCAAGGGCGATACGAATTATGTGTACATAAAGATTTAAAACTTGAATCATAACATAAGAAATACTTAGAAATATTATTAGATATCACTTAAAATATCATAGACCTAATTTGGTATGCCTACTTCAGAATGAGAGTGAAAGATATAACGAACATAAATATAGAGAGACACATAGAGAGATATGCAGATTAGAAATATTGATAAAAATGTATTAAGTATTGGAGAAAGCATGCGTCAAGTCAAGAACAGGGACCTCCCAACCTTTACATCCATTCATCAAGTTGTTTGGATTGGCCCTTTGAGTGTAAATACTTTCGATAGATTTTTTTTACAATGCTGTACTCTTTAGCTAATAGTCTCCACTTCAAACCGTCAATGTTATTGTGATGCTCTTTCATGTGAATTCTTACATGCGATTGTTCTTGTTTGCTATGTTCTAAAATTATCTGCTGTATAGTCCTTCCTGTCTCACCAATGTAAATTTTCTTGTAAATTTTAAATTTCGAAAAGAAATCATTTTACTCCGCGATGGCCACTAAAACATTAGATTTTCTACAACACTTTGAAAATAAGGACATTTAATTTGACTCACCCTGTAAAATTCGATGAAGCTATGCTTCCTACATACGCAGTCGAACTTTGAACCTGGCACTGATGCAATTTGCGGAATGAAAATATTTGCCTTAAATGAAGTTTTATTGGAATACCGTGTAATGCAAAACGCAACTGGTAAGTTACCGTCCAAATTCCTACTGAATTTCGACGCTTACATTATTTCTAACCGGCATAGAAAATCTGTTGACTATCAATATTGATAATAAATATTGATGGCTTCAATAAAGACATACGTGCACGCCACGTGGCTGAAATCTAATTTTGACCCTCCAATCCCGGGAATAGACTCCAATCTTGGAAATTTGGGATACAGAATCCCTAGAGGTAGACAATGTAGTGATATCAAGCTTTGGTAGAGGTCTGATGAGTCACTTAGTGCTTTGCATTATTGGTGAGCATACGAGGAAACTACATGCATCTTCTAGCAGTCTAATGCTTCGATTAGCTAGAATGAACCATAGAACAGCGCATCATCTAATCAAATCATGCAATTTAGACTTCCTTTCAACGACTTGCTCGTATTGCGATTGTTGTGATGAACATCGCTTAATAATATGAGGAGGATGCAACTCAACATTTTATTCTTCAACTTTACTTGTGTACGCAAAGTGCAGGATTTACTACACAACTACTTTATTGCAGGCACACAAATTTAGGCGAAATTTTCAGTAGTGTGTAACAAATAGCATTTACTAAACACTCGCTAAAATTTCGCTTGACGCATCGTCCTAGCCGCGTGTCTCATTCTTGCACGGGCATGACTTCAATCTGAAATAAATAGTCGTGAGAGAAATGAAAAGTTTGCCTGTTCGCGGGCAGGTGCACCGAAATGAGCGAATTTCGAATAGATTGATTTTACTGCATAGCTCCAACTTTACTAGTTCGCTTTATCAGTTATCTTTGTCACCGCAAATGGAGGGGAAATGTAATCGGCGTGCAATATTAAGTATTGATCCAAATTGGAGAGCATTATTCTCATACGATGATGAAAATCATCCCACCAGCCATTTATAATAGAATATAATGCTTACCAATTCAAATTATTAATTGAAGTAGTCCTAATGAGGACTGATGGCGTTCTCCAATCCGCAAGTGTACAGATGCAATGCTACTGTAGCCATTGGATTAATCAGTTCTTAAAAGAACTCAATGGAGCTTTCTCGTGGCAACGAATTAAAATTGATCAGCTTTGGCCCAATATCTGGTAAAAATGGAAATCTTAAGACTTGTAAGACTACTCATTCTTACTGTCAATATACCATAGATTCCAAACACTGTCGCATGCATGTTCAAAACAGACGTCTAATATACCTTATCGACTATAGATGCTGGTATGGTCACCATAGGTTAAGGAAATTAAAAAATGGATATAATAAAACAACAGGAGATCGATGGATAAAAATTGGAAAAGTGGAGGTAAGACACGGGAATACAATTATGCTACTACACCGATTACAAGTGAACTAATGTTACACAATATCTGACACTACACATGGTGGATAATGGTAATAGTGGATAAGTGAAAAGTGCACGGTGGTCCTAAACACATGTTTTATAAAAAAAACTGTACAAGAAAGCTATGATGTTTTTTACATTTGTTCAGGTCTACTTTATCAAAATATATAAATATTTAAATGTTTCACCATGCTATTCATGAAATATTCAAAATTTGATTTTTTTTGAATTTTTGTGACATACTACTTATTTAATTTTCGCAAAACCTCCCGAACAAAAAATTGTACAAGAAAGCTATGATGTTTTTTACATTTGTTCAGGTCTACTTTATCAAAATATATAAATATTTAAATGTTTCACCGTGCTATTCATGAAATATTCAAAATTTGATTTTTTTTGAATTTTTGAGACATACTACTTATTTAATTTTCAAAAAATCTCTCGAACAAAAAAGTGTACTGAGCTTCTATGAACATGACTAAATTATATAAGCTATAATGAGCACTTGGTTAAAAATTTAGAGGATTTCATCGAGCTATTGCAGAGAAAAGCACTTTAGAACATCAACTGATCATGATATTTTTTTCATTTTTGACATTTTTATTATTCCTAACTGACGCATAATTGCACTAACTCAGTGACGGAACTTTTCATCAGTGTGAACTTCAAGGAGAGTCAAAAGCGTTATTTTATTATTTGCATCGCATTGCTGGGTATACAAATGGCATGGGCATTGTCAGCACTTTTGTGTTCTCTATTCACTGATCGTTTTCACATTATCACAAATTAGTTACAGTTTCACATCATTTACAGTTGATCGAAAGACATCTCAGTGTCCGCAGCAGATAATAAGGTTGACGCATAACATGTAGATTTCTATTAAATAATTTCAGTACCGGCATGATTGTTCGCATGATTCGATTCCCACAGGGTTGAGACATTAGGTGTGTAGATTTCTATGTAGCAATTTTACTTCATTCTCAAGCTGATCAATTATTGTGTAGATCCTTTGTTGTGAATTCAATTCAACCTCAATTGGTAAACATTCGTTAAATGCGTCAAATCATGTCCGTGTCACTATTCATTAAATGCGAACAATACATTTAAGGCGCATTTCCAAGCATTAACTGTTGCATCGAAATGTCGCACCGTCAACAGCGCAAAAGTCATGAAGAATGCAGAAAGACAGTCTGCATAGTTTGTGGGCGAAAAGCAACAGAAAAAATCAGAAAATCTGCTGGCCACAATAAGGTCATTTGTTCTACAGAACTTTGATCCACAAGACAAACGGCTGCCATGTAGTCTATGTCAGACGGACAAAACGATTTTGTATGAATACAAAAGAGGTGTTTATCGCCGCAAAATCAACATACAAGACTTTCAAAAATACCACCGATCAATAACACGTTCAGCATCATGTGAGAATGGTTCATGTGCTATTTGCAACATTGGAAAGTATTCCTTGTCTAGCGTGTGTCCATCTGTTCGTGATAAGCCTGCCGAAATCACCGTTGGACGACCAAGAAATCCAGATCTCGACTCTTCTGCGTCTTCTGCTCCTGAGCCGCAGTTATTGTGCTCAAGATGTTTTTCTATAATTGGAAAAGGAAAGAACCATACATGCACAACTGAAACGGCGATTCAGAATACCATCAAGAAGATGGGCAGTTCACAGCAGGACCAGCTTTGTTCATCCATTATAACAGCGACTGTCTGAGTCACCAGCTGGGGCATCAAAATCTGTTTCTCTCATGTCCTCAAGAGGTAGACCACTCCAGGTTGCAATCAACTGATCAAAAGCCGCACCATCAACAATTGACTGAAGGCTTCAGTAATCTGCAGATGGAAACGAACTTGTCTTTGAATCAAGTGAAATCTGTGGCAAAGTTTGTGAGATCTGATATTGGACGAAAATGTGTTGAGCCACAATTAAGAGACAATTTATCTGACATTTCTAGACGATTACATCCCTTCTTTCAGAAGCGGAGCATTACCTTGTAAGAAAAGTCGACGTCAAAATATACTCCAGTAACTCGACCATCCATCGTTGTGAATGATTTCCAGTCTTTCGTTGATCACATCATGAGAGAACGAAATTAAAATGTCGAAGATACCCTCATCAAAATCGGAATCGATGGCGGCCAAGGCTTTTTAATGTCTCAATCTCGTTTCAAAGGTACCTTCTACTGCTGCTCAATCCTCGAAAGCCGCTGACTCTGGCGTTAAAGGCCTATTCATTCTTCGTATTGTTCCAAACAGGCAAGTCTTTTATCAACATCGAAAGTTGTTTAGATGAAATTTCTCTACTTCCACACGGAGTTGACTGTCTTGGCTACGGACCTCAAAGTAGCTAATATTCTTTGCGGCATTCAATTCCATGGCGCCACACATCCGTGCTGTTACTGTGAAACAACGAATAGCGTATGGGAGTCTTCAAAGCTGAGAGCGCTTATTAGCAATATAAAGTTGAACTATGAAAACTTGAAGAAAAGTGGATCAAAATTATCTGACGCCAAAAATTTCAAAAATTGCGTAAATTCGCCTCTTATTAAAAGTTTCTGCAGTGAATATATCATTGATTTGATACCTCCACCTGAACTGCATTTACTGATGGGACCTTTTAATCACATCTTTCGCGAGATGCAGAAAATCTGGCCTATTGCCGAAGAATGGCCCAAGAGTTGGAGTAGTACAATGCGGGTATCATACTGGTGAGTTTATAGGTGGGGACTGTAATAAGCTGCTGAAAAATGTTGATATTTTGGCACAATTTTGCCCATTGTATGTTCTTCGTTATGTTGATGTATTCCACGCATCAACATATGCTGCAGGAATGTTGTCGTGCAGTCCTGCTTCGGCACTGTACTTTCTGGCACATATGACGATGATATTGCAAAGTTTGCTGACTCATACCGGAGTCTTGATATCAATGCAACCCCGAAGGTCCACATTATGATTACTCATGTACCACAATTTTGCCGCAAATACGGCTCATTATCTATGTTTTCTGAACAAGCGTCAGAATCTGTTCATTCTGTTTTCAAGATGTTTTGGTCAAAACGAAAAATCAACTTCACTTCTCATCCAAGTTATTCCAAAGCTTTATTTGACACCATTGTTGAGTTCAATAGCAAACATATATGATCAGAGACTTCTTACTCATACTTGTAGGCTACCAGACGTATTTGCCCTATGTTATGTTCGGCAGGTGTGACGGAATTTGTTATTAAGTAAAACGCTTTTTGCAAGCTATTTTGTTTTTGCTTGTGTCTTCAAAAAGTTTTTACACTGATAGTTATTTATCATTATGAAGTCTAAGTGATAAATTACTTGTTGTACTTCAAAAAACGAGTATAACATTCGACAGCCTTCCCTGAAGACTTGTATGATTTAATAATTGTATGACTTGTATGAAAATTAAAAATTAGATGTGAGTAAAGTAACTGCCACAAAAATACCTTCAGCATATCGAATCCATAACATGGAACTGAAGTGTGGCCGATGGAATAATACATGAATTTGCAACTAGAAGTAAATAGAATTATTTATACATGGTGCGTATGACAAGGCTACATAACGAATGACAGAACATTGAAGCAAATTGGGATGCGATAGCTCAATGTAAAAAATTAAATGATGTCTTATGATTCTCCTTGAGGTTCACACTGATGAAAAGTTTCGTCACTGAGTTAGTGCAATTATGCGTCAGTTGGGAATAATAAAAATGTCAAAAATGAAAAAAATATCATGATCAGTTAATGTTCTAAAGTGCTTTTCTCTGCAATAGCTCGATGAAATCCTCTAAATTTTTAACCAAGTGCTCATTATAGCTTATATAATTTAGTCATGTTCATAGAAGCTCAGTACACTTTTTTGTTCGAGAGATTTTTTGAAAATTAAATAAGTAGTATGTCTCAAAAATTCAAAAAAAATCAAATTTTGAATATTCCATGAATAGCACGGTGAAACATTTAAATATTTATATATTTTGATAAAATAGACCTGAACAAATGTAAAAAACATCACAGCTTTCTTGTACACTTTTTTTCATAAAACATGTGTTTGGGACCACCGTGAGTGGATAATGGAGGCAGACCATAGAACTACAATGGCACTCTACTACACCAAGAGCAATGAAACTATATACACTATACGTAAGACTACACATGGAAAATACTATTTCTTCAATTGAATTTGTTATCACCGTCTGTAATACTTCATTTAATCCCCCGTTTCTTTATTTGTTCTTCATTTGAAATACAATATATCGATCACTACTTCAGCTACCGATTAAGGGATATCTATTGATATATTACTAATATATATTAAACGTTTTATGCAATTCTGTTTAGACCTATCAAATTTACGCTCTAATCAAGCTTTAAAATTCTATATTTTAAAAATTGAACTGCAAAATCACGGTTGTGTCGTGAAGTGGACAAAAAACGTGTCAAAACAGCACTTGTAAAAAAAGCGTGTCTTTTATCTGTAAAATACTATAGTTCTGAACCGATTTTCTTATTTTTTTTATCTTGATCCTTTTTTCCTTTTTTCGGTCATGATAAATTCAAATCAATCCAACAATGTTTTCTTCATGAAAAATTTAGCATAAGGTAGAAAAAGTACCAAAAACCTTTTCCAAGCAGAGTTACTCTGACTTCGGGAAGAAATTTCGTTGTGATCTACTTAGATTATACGAATAAAGTCATGCATCATTTGAAAGCTCATGAAACGTTCTTTCAACCAGACTAATTCAGCAGCGAGTTTACATTGATTTGGGGCTATTTTCAATTAGCGTTTGTCCCCAAAAATTTGTCTGACCGATACCATTTTTTGTCTTCTGACCGAATCACATTTCTCAACTTAGAAATGACGTTTTATTTTCTCTATACGACGAAACACATCATTTGCGTGCCTACTGTAGCTGATGCATCAAAAACAACTGAGCAATTTTGAATTTTAAAGCATATCCTGTATTTCGAACAGACTTCCTTGAATTTTCTCAAAATTTGAATTCATTGTTGAAACCACATTTTCTATCTAGATTTCATGAAAACTCGCGGAATTATCAAGGACCAGAATGTAATGATGCATGTGAATGTTTTTGATAAGACAGTAATGATCTCATAGTTGATGGCAGCTGACGGGAGGTTGTTTAATTTCATAGTGAATCTCACTTCCGCTTGTGTCGTCTCCCCGAAAAAAGATAAGCTGCTAAAAATATGTACAGTCTATTTGCTAAAAGTTATGTACAATTCCGAGCTTTCGCGAGCCGGCTCGCATTATCAAGGTTTGGCAGGAGTGATCTAGTAATGATCTCACTCACTCCATGATTTAATGTCTTTTTATCCCCGTGTTTCGCAAACGTCGGTCCGGTCGGATGGCGGTTCTCCACGCGTTCCGATCTTGAACGTCGATACGCCCCTTGAAGTCGGCTCGCACGTTGTCGCATCACCTCTTCTTCGGTCGTCCTCTTTCCTTGCGTCCTTCTACTTTCAGATTCATTGCCTTCTTTGGCCAGGAGTCCTTTTGCATTCTTTGCACATGACCATACCCCTTCTTTCCCTTCGAATGACAGCTTCCAATGGATGGATGCCAAGCCGTCTCCTGAGATCCTCAGTAGGAACGCGATCAGCTACATGTAGCTTTTTGGAACATATCCATCTGATCATCCCGCTGTCACTGCGGCTTAAACGATTGAGGTCCTCCATAGTGATTGGCCACGTCTCACTTGGCATAGATCATCACACATGTTGAAAACATTGCGTCGACTTCGGAAGGAAAAATCATTTTGATCATTTTCAAAATCTCGCAAAGCGGCTAAAATGTCCATCTGACAGAGACAACAAGAATGACGAGTGGCAACTTTTTCTATCATATCGACCCGAATCTTTTAGCACAAGGTTGCTGGCAACGTTGACCCCTGGGCGCTCAAATAAGTTACCAATATATAGAAGCTCTTGTTATTGATAGGATGAAATTGAATTACAAACATACCATGATTACGTTCAATGATTCTTCATGTTGCTGTCTGCAAATTTATCAATCCACATGTTGAGTACTAGACTTTGAAAAGCATCTTCCATGAAAACACGAAGATAATCTTCTAGCTGCTTCAACATTATTGTGTAATCGCCGAAAAGCAACCGCTTTTGCATGTTTTTTCAAGATGACAAGACTTGGAATGAATGATGACTCGGCGACCATGCAAATGCAAGTTTGAGACTTCTGAAATCCAAATCAACAGATATCACTGATCAAGTTAAATCAATAAGGACTTATTATGAGTCGTGTTTCAAGTAACACGTCAGGTGTGTCAAGTATATAAATGGAATCAGTAAAAAATGTAGTAAAATTGATTTTAAATCTAAAATTAAAAAGCAAATAAATGAAATTAAGTTGTAACGTCTATATTGTGACACCTTGTATTAACAAAAGGTGCTCCAAATTGATTTTGCGTGTAACGGAATGTGATGGCGTGTGCCGACAAGCATTGAGCGAGTTGCTAGAAACTCAATTGCACGTCTATATAGTAACCATCACTTCATTTCTGAACAATTGATAATATTGAGCTGTGAGCCCCAGAGCTGGAACCGGGCATGGCTTGGGCCTGCAAATGGGAAGCTCACACGGGTCTAGAATATTTATGCATGGACATGAAATTTCATCAGATTGTAGATGAAATTGCCATTGTTTCCAATTTGTTTCTGATTTAGTTTTGTCAAATGGCACCGTGTGACATCCTAAAACAATCTCTGCGGTGTGTCGCAGGAATCGGGGTGTCATGGATGACTTTTGCTACTATTCTTGCTGGTATTAAAATTACCCGGGAGAGAAACGGATATTATTACTGATTCAAACTACTTTCACAAAAACAATTCTTGAAGTGTCACCTTTCACTGTTTCTGCATCAAGTCAAATTTGACATAGGTACTTCAGCCATTGTATTTCTTGTTTAATGACAATGTTTGTTTGACAATGATACAAATATGTGTACCTTGTTACAGGATGCGAAGATTTCAGCAATTTCATTGCATCAACCTTATGAAAGCACAGTCTGCTATGGAAACATCTTCTAAACAAGTGCTGGCATTGAATGTATGTTGATAATCGTCCAAAGAAGACAAACCTCCATGCCTCTACCTCATGATTTGGCGTCTTCCGATGGTTGCTAACGGAAACATATCGCCATTCCCCAAAAGGATTTCTGATCCATTTGTTGGTGCAAGCAAATACATGTATTGTTCACATCAACCAGTAGAAATGGTTCCGGTTTCATTTGCGACGTTAATAACTTTATTACGTGATTATATAGCTTTAGTGCTAGCAACGTCTTAAATCTACATGCAGAACATGAAGAGATTTACAATTCTCTATCTAATTGGTGAGTTCAAGGAATTACATGTACAGTAGCGAGCATATTAATTGGGTCACCCTGAAAATTGACAGATTTTGGGGCTTGGTGCCTGACACATGACTCAAATGTGTATGTATCAATAGAGACAATGTGACATCAATGTGAGACATCAAAACAGATCGTTTCAAATATCTGCAACCCAGCAGACACGCACACGCACGCACACACACAGCAAAGTGTGACAACAAATATATATGAGCGTGGGAGAAGTCAAGCTGCATAGTTGATCATAGAAAGTTGTCAAGTTATTGATTAATGAAAGCTTTCTCAACACACAATTGTCATCTCTCAGCGGATCAATCTATGACCATAGCATTCAATCCAATAATATGATAGTTCATTTTTTCTATGGAAATCGGTGAGAACGCACGTGTAAGAATTATAACTTTATGGTAGGATGCACGACAAAGCCAGAGACAGGTTTCGAAGATAACAGGGATTTCACAGTCATCGGTAAATATACAGAATTGTGAAACGGTATAGAGAGGCTGGCGAAATCTTGCCACAAAGAGTCGGCAAATGTGGACGTAAAGGACTTTCGACATCATATGAAGACCGACGGATTCTTAGGGCAAGCATGATTGATCAACGTCTTACAGCGTTGGATATCAAGAAAGAAATCGTTTCACCCTTATTCCGTCCATACCATCCGACGCCGACTGATTGATGGTGGCAGAAAATCTGTGAATCCAATACGGAAGCCGCTCTTGACAGCTCGTATGAAACAGTCGCGACTGCAATGGGCTCGGAATCATAAGGATTGGACTTCAGCTCATTGGGAAAAAGTGAGTAGGCCTTTCCACTGCTTTTCCTGTACTTTTTCTATGGTGATTATGATTAAGATATTAGATTGCATATCTTCATTAAGCTTTTTATCATTCAATTCAATTACTCATTTAATTATCAGTGAAATATGTCTAATCTTTAACTAATTTAACAGCAATCAGTTTTTGAGGGTATTTTCTTCTTAAAAATGAGCAGGCCTACGTCGTCGAAGAAAGAAATAAGTGGATAAACAATTTCCTATCTTCTTCAAGTTATCTTCAGTGATGAGGCAAGTATTGAAGTCCAGATGGCACAACCGCGTCGGATACGTAAGGGACCTGAGCCTTACTCAAGCCGCCACATGGCCATGCGCGTGAAGAAGCCACAAAGTGATGATCTGGGCGTCTATGAGTAGTCAAGGTATGGGACGGATACATGTTGATGGATCGATGAATGCTAATCAGTATCTTTGTGTACTAAGGACTCGTTTGGTCCCTCAGGCAAGTGATTGGTTCGGGGATGACTTCATTTACCAACAAGATAACGCCCCCTGCCACACAGCCAAAGTGATCAAAAATACTTCGAGGAGAATCCGAGTGTTACCATGGCCGAGAAATTCTCCAGACATGAGCCCGATAGAAACAATATGGGCCATCATCAAACGACAACTGGAGCGACACACCCTTACCAGTCGAAGTGACTTGATCAATCGGCTTCTCGACGTAACACAGCGTGACACTGAGGTGAAGCAAAAACTTGATGAGAGTTGTAGAAAGTTGATGTTGAGCATGCCTGAACGTGTGAGCGCGTTATTGTACCGTAAGCCAAAGGTGCCCACACCAAGTTTTAACACGCTGGTGTACTAAAATATACATTGTTTATGGACTTGTAAGACTTTTGTGTTCAGAAATTCAAAAGAATCAAAGGAAAATGAACATAAAGGCACATTTATGGTGAAAATTGTGGGTGACCCAATTAATATGCTCGCTACTGTAACTACGATTGCAACCCCCTTAACTACTTATTTACATTTTCAAGGTAGTAGTCAATCAATTAACCGTTTACCAGAAGTAGCTCAGTGAAAGAAAACTTTTTGGTGGTGAACTTTAAAGAAGACCTAGGACACAAGTAAAAAGTAATATTTACCCTCATTCAATATTATCATTTGTCTGCCAGTATCATGCAGCATGGGGCTGATAATATGACACTGTTGTAGATAAGAAGAGAAATCTACTTATTAGATTTTCTCCTCAGCTGAACGCACTGTATTTGACTACATTGTCAATTCATGCATGGCTCACAAATGTCAATTTACAAATCTGGTTCTTCTTTAGATCTTAAAGTCAGTGCCCACAGTGCGAGAGCTACTGACATTTTCTT